>CAMQGK010000638.1:27862500-27887500 GCA_947000775.1 Pterois miles
CAGCCCTAATATAAACATTTACCAGACTACTATTAAAATGTCAATTTATATCTAAGTTCATCTTGTCAGTGGATGTTTTACCGCTGTTCAGGTGATTAATGTTGACTTTATATTCTAGATTTATTCAAATTTTTAGTTGGCCTAATGCAAAAACCACGTACACGTGTGTGTACATGTGATATTATTCTGAAATTAATGTGAAATCAATAATTATGAGAAACGAGATTCCATATGTGATCAGCATGTTTTCCCTCTGATATGAGCTGTGACTAACATTATGTTGTCATGGTGATGATCAGCACAACTGACTCTAACGCTCCATAAGTGGCATCAACAGCGTCTCCATCAGAGCATTTAATCCAGGATTCATGTTATTGTCATCCAGTCTGAGAAGTGTGTGCATGAACATCTACACTCTTCTGGTGTGTGTGTGTGTGTGTGTGTGTGTGTGTGTGTGTGTGTGTGTGTGTGTGTGTGTGTGTGTGTGTGCGCGTTACACCACCCGTCTGCAGCAGACTGAGTTGAGGCTTAAAAGCTGCCATTTAGTCTTCTACACTTTCCAGATTCACATAATGGGAGCTGAGGGAAAAAGCATTAAATGCACTCAGAGGTGGAAATTCACTTAACTTCATAATGGTTTCGTTGTGGCGTTCAGACAGAAAGAGTGTTTAAGTGTGTGTAAAATGTTCTCTTTGGAGTTCACGTCGGAAAACGGCAATTTAAGAAATGCAACGGCCGCTTGGGGAAACATGAAAAGAGGTTTCATCTCTGATGTCAAGTTTTTAAATGACGGCATTTTCTTTACATTCATTACATTTAAAACATTAACACCGGTGCTCCTGCATAACCTATGTGTACCTACAGCTGTCAGAGTTAACATGAGCATAACACCTTAATGCAAATTTCTTTCAACGGCACTGATTTCTTTAACGCATTAACACAACTTATGACTTTAGGTTGCAGCAGGTTGCAGAGTGAAGATGCTGGTTTCATATGAAACTACTGAACCGGATGAATCCATCAGGACCAACCAGGTCAGACTAGCTGGTAGTGAAGGAGGATAAAAACGCTCCATGAAAAACTGACGTGGCCATTTTCAAAGGGGTCCGTTGACCTCTGACCTCCAGATGTGTGGATGTAAATGGGTTCTCTGGGTCCCCACCAGTCCCCCCTTTACAGACATGCCCACTTTATGATAGTCCCAGTCAGTCTGGATCAAGTCCTAGTCCAGTCAGCACTCTGACACACTGACAGCTGTTGTTGCCTGTTGGGCTGCAGTTTGTCATGTTCTGATTGGAGCAGATTGTTGATGCTAAAGTCAGAACCTGGGAGGGTTTCTGGACAATATCTGGCATTGATTAGTGTTGTTATTGATTTCTAATAATAAGCACATACATAAGTTTAAATAAAGCAGCGTATTTGTCCACTCCCATATTGATAAGAGGATTAAAAACTCGACAAATCTCCCTTTAAGGGACATTTTCAACAGAATTGTGATTATCTACGGACCATGCCATTTAATATTTTAAGCAACTGACAGCCTTAATACATATATAATACATATATAGCACATTTTCACTTTAAAATTAAAAAGCTGTTTGTTATGAATGGAAAGCGACCGCCGGAGTCAGGATGCGGTTAGCCTAGCTTAGCATAAAGACTGGAAGCAGGGAGAATCAGCTAGCTGGCTCCATCTAAAGCTTGAAAACACACTGATTAACGCGCTGTATCTCATGTTGTTTAGTTTATGTGCCAGTTATGTACGAGAACTATTGCTTTAACAACTGTGTAGTTTAATTCAGTATATTTTTATGTTGTATCAAATCATCACAGAAGTTATCTCAAGATGTTTTTCACATAGAGCTGGTCTCTATAATCTAGAGACCCAACAAAAGATAAGACACTGGCAATAAAACAATCCCCTTTAACGGGTAGAGACTTTGGGCAGAACCAGGTCCTGTATCCATCCGTCTCCAGCAAAGTCAATGTGACAATGAGAAAGAAGGATAACTGTTAGATGTCCGGCCTGTTGACTCATCTTTTGCTTTGTCCAGTCTGGATAGAAACCAGCCATATTTATTGTGTATTTTTGTGTATCTCTGGAAGAGCTTTTAATCTCTCAGACCAACATATTCATAAACCTATTAAACATTAAGGTAACAATCCCCCTCTTACGGGTTCCAGATAGGGTGAAACACATCCGGCTGAGTGCCTCCTGGTTGTTCATTGATTCCCACTGAGCTCCATATTGTGCTTTTATCGACCAGGTCAATCAATGTGGACGCCTCACTGTGGGTGTAAGAGCCACTCTGGACTGGCTGAGTAAATGAAGACTGATGAGGGAGGTCAGCAAAGAGACAGCAGCGAAGACGTCCACTCACACAGGTGTCCACTCGTCCAACCACATGCTCACGAACAGCGCTGAAAGCAACCAGACAGGCCTCATAAAATCAGCTGGAGGCGACGTCACATCAGTTCATCAGCGGCGCAGCAGCTACGTTCAATAATTACATGTATTGATAATCTGAACAACGTGGAAGTGGCCTGCTGAATACCTTTCACCATTACAGCACAACTGTACTAAATTACTGCTCTGTTACCAGCTCGTGTGCTTTAGCACACACAGCTAACATTAGCTATACATATTAGCATCAGCAGTACACGCTGCAATAAGAGAATAATACAAGTGTTAAAGTAGTTGTACATGTGGTACTGAGTGTAACGTTGCTGGTTCTACAGGAACTGTAGAAGATCCTGCTCTAGTACACAAACTGGTACAACATCCAACTACTGCTGGAGGTTTTTAGGAAGCTATACTGGCAGAACTTGTAAACTACTAGTAGAAGTTGTAAACTACTGGTAGAAGTTGTAAACTACTGGTTGAACTTGTAAACTACTGGTAGAAGTTGTAAGATACTGGTAGAAGTTGTAAACTACTGGTAGAAGTTGTAAACTACTGGTTGAACTTGTAAGCTACTGGCAGAAGTTGTAAGATACTGGTGTACCTTGTAAGATACTGGTAGAAGTTGTAAACTACTGGTTGAACTTGTAAACTACTGGTAGAAGTTGTAAACTACTGGTTGAACTTGTAAGCTACTGGCAGAAGTTGTAAGATACTGGTGTACCTTGTAAGATACTGGTAGAATTTGTAAGATACTAGTATAACTTGTAAGATACTGGCAGAAGTTATAATCTACTGGTAGAAGTTGTAAACTACTGGTAGAAGTTGTAAACTACTGGTTGAACATGTAAGCTACTGGCAGAAGTTGTAAGATACTGGTATAACTTCTAAGATACTGGTAGAATTTGTAAGATACTAATATAACTTGTAAGATACTGGCAGAAGTTGTAATCTACGGGTAGAAGTTGCAAATTACTGGTCGAACTTGTGAGCTACTGGTAGAAGTTGTAAACTACTGGTTGAAATTGTAATCTACTGGTACAAGTTGTAAACTAGTCGTTGAATCTGTAATAAAAAGTAATGTACTGGTAGAAGCTGTGAACTACTGGTTGAACTTGTAATCTACTGGTACAAGTTGTAAACTACTGGTCGAACTTGTGAGCTACTGGTACAAGTTGTAAACTACTCGTTGAATCTGTAATATATTGGTAGAAGCTGTGAACTACTAGTCAAACTTGTAATCTACTGGTAGAAGTTGCAAACTACTGGTCGAACATGTAAGGTATGACTATAAGTCACATACTACTGGTAAAGCTTGTAAACTACTGGTCGAACTTGTAATCTACTGGTAGAAACTGTAAACTACCTGAATAGCTCGAATAAACTATAGGTAGAACCTACTAGCCCAACTTAAAGACTGCTGGTAGAAGTTATTAGTAGAACAGAATACACTACTGGTACAACCTGGAAACTACTGGTAGAACTGATGTACTAGTACCTAATAAAGCAGTAACTCCCCGTGTTCACTCCCTGCGCTGTTATTTGTAGCTTCACCACGAACAATATGTGAGATCTCATAAACCGCCCAAATTATCACCGCCGCCATCATCCGACAGGCTGGAGGCTCGTAAACAACGAGCGGCTGAAATTCATGTCGGGAAGCTGCTTTCATTCTTCGCCTCATTTTGCTGGGCGCCGCCGGGAGGAGATGAAGATAATTAGCGTCAACACAACTACTTTTGGCTGCTTCCTCACCCCTCATATCCCCGGTATGTTCTGCATGAGCCACACAACACACTCCATCCACTTGTAGGAGCTCCAGCTCATTAAAAAACACTTTAACACACTGTGATGGCTCTTTTGCCTGCTCGCTGGTGAACACACACACAGTAACACACAAAGACACACTCATACACTCATCAAATGTCTCGCCAAGCAGTCGGTGTGCACACACACACACACACCACACACACACACACACACACACACACACACACACACACACACTTGTTTTTGTTCTTGTGCACATCAGCAACACTCGTACAGTGTAATCACACTCTTTGTCTCTGTTATACACACTCTGTAATTAGGAGACGGTCTCTGACGGAGACTGGAGAGCTGAAAGTGAGCTCGTTAATTTCTGCAGCAGAGATAAAGACTGTTGGCCGATCTCTGTGCTGCAGAGTAACACTGGTCAACAGCATGAACACACAACCTGGTGGTAGTTAAAGAAAAGGTTTATTCATGAGCAGGAAGGGTGAGGGTTCAGGGTGAGGGTTCAGGGTGAGGGTTCAGGGTGAGGGTTCAGGGTGAGGGCTCAGGGTGGGGGTTGGGTGAGGGTTCAGGGTGAGGGCTCAGGGTGAGGGTTCAGGGTGAGGGTTCAGGGTGAGGGTTCAGGGTGAGGGTTCAGGGTGAGGGTTCAGGGTGAGGGCTCAGGGTGAGGGTTCAGGGTGAGGGCTCAGGGTGAGGGTTCAGGGTGAGGGCTGGGTGGGGGTGGGTGGGGTGGGTGGGGGGGGTGGGTGGGGGGGGTGGGGTGGGGGGGGGGGGGGGGGGGGGGGGGGGGGGGGGGGGGGGGAGGGTTCAGGGTGAGGGTTCAGGGTTCAGGGTTAGGGTTCAGGGTGAGGGTTGAGGGTGAGGGCTCAGGGTGAGGGTTCAGGGTGAGGGTTCATGGTGAGGGCTCAGGGTTAGGGTTCAGGGTGAGGGTTCAGGGTTAGGGTTCAGGGTGAGGGTTCAGGGTTAGGGTTAGGGGTTAGGGTTCAGGGTTGAGGGTTCAGGGTGAGGGTTCAGGATGAGGGTTCAGGGTGAGGGTTCAGGGTGAGGGTTCAGGGTTAGGGTTCACGGTTAGGGTTCAGGGTTCAGGGTGAGGGTTCAGGGTGAGGGTTCAGGGTGAGGGCTCAGGGTGAGGGCTCAGGGTGAGGGCTCAGGGTGAGTAGGGTTCAGGGATCAGGGTTAGGGTTCAGGGTGAGGGTTCAGGGCTCAGGGTTAGGGTTCAGGGTGAGGGCTCAGGGCTCAGGGTTAGGGTTCAGGGTTAGGGCTCAGGGTGAGGGTTCAGGGCTCAGGGTTAGGGTTCAGGGTTCAGGGTGAGGGTTCAGGGTTCAGGGTTCAGGGGTGATCATGAGCCAGGATGTGCATGGCTGCCTCTAAAGCATGTGTCAAACTCAAGGCCCGCAGGCCAAATTAGGCAAGTTACACATGAAAAGATCAAGAGAATCAGACGTCTGTGGTGGAGATTATTATTTGACTACCACAATTTTCACATTTCATTTATTTCCTCTTATTTTGAAATGCAGCCCTACTTTTATTTAGTTAATGAGAGGACATCATACATATCTGCAGACATACATATATGTTCAGTTCTCTGTTACGTGACAATAAATATCGTCAAAAAGTATTTGAATCGTGGTGAATTCATTTGACTACTGAAATACATACCACCCTGATAGTACATATACATTATGACCTTCCTGACGAGCGCGTGGCGGCTGCGTTACCTGCTGGCGTCCATGTTGACGGGTTAGAGCTTCCACACCGCCACAACCACTTTATAAGGTGATAAGCTGTCAGTTTTCAGCCTGTTCTGCTGAATCAAAGACGCCAAAAACATCAATTAATTCTGCTTTTAATGCAGAAATATACAGACTGTAACATTAACACACTGAGAGAACAGCATTAAAAATCAAACCAACCATCTTGGTGCTTTTTAAAACCGTGTTCATCAGACTCTTCAGTCACAACCCGACAGGTTTGATATTCAGCTGCACAACTTTTAGTAAAATGGACATGTGGCATTTCGGAAAGCAGCTCTTTGGGACCGAGGTGAGGAGGACACTCACCTCCTGGTTTTATCTTTCAGATCTGTCTGGAGGATCTAATGGAGACGTCCTAACCTCCACTGAGCTGCAGCCTCTCACACACTTAACACACTTAACACACTTAACACACGCCACACACACACACACACACACACACACACACACACACACACACACACACACACACACACACACACACACACACACACCCTCAGAGTTGACATTTCTGCTCCGTCATCTATCTGGAAAACTCAAACTCTCAGGTACACAGCTTTTTAATGTGAGCGTGTGTGTGTGTGTGTGTGTGTGTGTGTGTGTGTGTGTGTGTGTGTGTGTGTGTGTGTGTGTGTGCGTGTGCGTGTGTGTGTGTGTGTACTCAGCTGCTCCCACGCTACATTGAGCTACAGTGTTAAAACTGACTAAATACTGAAAGCTGAATGAGGAAATATCAACTACAGTTCAATAATGTAAAACTGTTTTCCCGACGACTTCGCAGGGACAAACAATCTGTTTTCTGGGTTACGTTCAGACTTTTTTCAGGTGTTGAACACAGTGAGTGTGAATATTAAAGTGAGACAAATGCTTTCTAAACAACATTAAAGGTGCAATCAGTGATTTTTTACGGGCACTTCGCAACTGTTTCTGCACATGAATGTTTCCTCAAAGGCTGCTGGGATTTCAAGCTACTGGCGGAAAAAAAAAAACCCTCCACTGCAGGATTTTTCCTGCATAAAGAAATAGCTGGTGCCCCCAGAGAGGTTTTGGCCGGAGCCAAAAGTAAAATCCCCAGCAGCAAAATGATCAGACTTGAGATTGAAAATAGCAGTTTATGTTCTGTCCAGCCACCTCACTAATTAAACTATAAACCAGCACAAAACTGACAATTACCAACATCAGCCACCTGAACAGACACAATACTGACTGATACAGCAAACTTAAAGACTTTATAATAACTAGGTTATAATAACTGTGTTATTATTAATTAATTAACAATATCTCCTTGTTATATTAAAGGAAAATATCATCCAGTCGGCATTATGTTCACATGTATTGCACAGAAACCTAATTTCTAATTTCCAGACAGGGGTGCTGATTTTGCTTGAAAAAAGTTGAGTTTCGTGTCCGAAGGAAGTCCGTTCTGAGTGTTCGGAGGAGGACGTGTCTGTTAGGAAACGGTACATATACTTAATTAAATGTCATGGCGACTGTTGCTGCTGAGTGATAAGACGCCTAACATTTCAATTAGACAGCATCGGAGCTGTAAAGTATGGTGTAAATGTCAGCGTCTGACTCTCATGTCATTAAAAACAGAAGAAGCTGTTGTGTTGAATGCGATGCGAGTCACAGCGTCGTGTCCCTGCAGGCTACAGAAGCCCAGACGAGCAGCCGAGTGTCCGACGGAGGCCGACAGTAACATCACTACGACTCCAGACGGGCTACACTGATGTTCATGTCGGCTAAACGGGACGCTGCCAGGCGGCCTTACAGTGAAACCGGTGAGGAGGATCACAGTGAATCTTTAATGGGAATCTGTGTGATATTCCTGCTGTTAAACAGGCTGAAGGATCACATCCTCAGACAGCTTCCCACCTCTTACAGGCTCAACAGACCCACTCATGACCTTTAAACAACGCTGTTTATCTTCATCCCAAAGAGCCGACATCTTCCAGATACTGTATTTTCAGAGAAACTTATAAAAGACACAGAATTTATTTGTTTTTTAGGTGATGACAAAGTATTAGTATTAATCATTGTCACAGAAAAAGTGCAAAATGTCAGAAAGACGACATAAATGTTCCTTAATGTCGGCAACTGAATGTACACATTTGTTCTAGTGCTGTCATAGTTAACGTGATAATAACGCGTTTTAACGCCACTTGTCTTCAATTCCAACTTGCAATTTTTCGGTTGTAGAGAAGATACTGGTTTCATATGAAACTAGAAAACCTGAGGAATTGATCGGTGCCCACCAGGTCAGACTAGCTGGTAGTGAAGGAGGATAAATAACGCTCCAAACTTACACTAGACTTTGTTGAGGAAAAACTGTCGTGTCCATTTTCAAAGTGGTCCGTTGACCTCTGACCTCCAGATATGTGAATGGATATGGATTCAGTGGGTATCCACCAGTCTCCTCTTTACAGCCTGCTGGGCTGCAGAGTGCCATGTTATGACTGGAGCATATTTTTAATGCTAAAGTCAGAACCTGTGAGGGTTTCTGGACAATAGCTGTCATTGATTAGTGTTGTTCATTGATTTATAATAATACATATGTACATATGTTTCCATAAAGCTGCATATTTGTCCACTCCCATGTTAATAAGAGGATTAAATACTCGACAGATCTCCCTTTAAGGTACATTTTGAACAGATAAAAAAATGTTATCATGATTAATTATGGACAATTGGCAGCCTTAGTGACGACATTTCAGTTGTTTTACAGTAAAATATCTGATCGTCAAATTCGGTATTTGCTTGTAGCAACTGCAGCATTATTAATCATTTTAGATGCTGGCATTACTTTAGGTAAAAAAACATCATGATCTGAAAACCTGCAGTGACTTTAATTATGAGATACAACATGTTTATTAGCAATAAGCACAACTAAAACCGTCTCATGCATGCACGCTGCTTGGAATCTCCTAACCCTAATTTAACCCAGACCCGTAAACCTAATCTAACCCTAACGCCTTCTGTAAAACAACATTTTGTCGCCAAATATTAGACGAAAAATTGTGTGATGTTGATGCTTTTGTTTATTTTTTTCACAACGGGTTCCACAGAACGGGACCCACAGAAAGGGACCCATAGAAAGGGACCCGCAGAAAGGGACCCATAGAAAGGGACCCACAGAACGGGACCCACAGAAAGGGACCCATAGAAAGGGACCCGCAGAACGGGACCCACAGAAAGGGACCCATAGAAAGGGACCCACAGAAAGGGACCCATAGAAAGGGACCCACAGAACGGGACCCATAGAAAGGGACCCACAGAACGGGACCCCCCTCTTTGTCCCCCCCAGAATACACAGAATAATGTATAGATGTGCAATAAGTGGGTGGACTGGAGCGACTGGCCGACTGTGAGCCAAACCAGCAACATGTGACGTGTCTCAATGGGAGCACTACGTCTGCTGGACAGACTGAGCACATTAACGAACACTGAATATGTTGAATAATCTCACTGAATCTCTTCTGTGAGACTTCTACTAAAAGGATCCGGCAGTAAGGAAACATGAATCCCATTTTAATTGTTCATTAATACGCCCTGACGCTTGTGAGCTCAGCAGCAGAGCAAACTTCATTTCCTGGATGGCCAACATTACAATAAGTAATGTAAAGGTCACAGACAGACGGCGCTCATGTCATCCAGGAACCATCATAATTTGCATTTGCAGAACTCATTCTGCACAATGTCAACTCTCATCGAATATAAAACTGCCCTGTAATGGCACACTGCAGCATAATGGCCAATTTATGTCCATTCAGAGCCAAAACGGAGGCCGCGGGGGCCTCCCTCGCACTGCATTAAATAACCAATTTACAGCGAAAACGTCATTACGGGAACAGTTCTCCGCCAAACGATGTCATTACAGTAACGGCGGCCACTCTAGCGTAACGCGGCGGATAGATACCGGCGCACGCCGGATAAAAACATCCGTCACTCATTGTGTTGGGGGTCCTTCATGCCCGGCTGCCCGACTTCATGAAGTTAATGCCTCAGACGCCACTACGGAGGAAGTGGCTGCGGTATTGCCACCACCATTCACTCCATATTTAGGTTTCACAATAAAAGCGTGAACAGTAATGTTATGAAGTGCGCCCTGAGGCTGTTCTTATTGTGTTATGGTGCTATTAACTCCCTGGGTAATCCCTGCAGGCATCAATAAAATGTAAAACTTCAATGACATGCTTAATTACGATACAATTAGCACGAGTCAAGCGATGAATCTGTGGAAGTATGTAAATTAATCCGCAGGCGTCGTCGTCGGAGTCTCCCACTGCTTTAGGTCCGCTGTGCCTGTAATCACGTCAGTCAGTCAGGGCTAATTGCCGCACAGCGAGGTGTGCTCTGCCTACAAACCCACATTAAACTAAATCATTGTTTTATAACCTGTAAGTGACTGCAGGCTCTCTCTTTACGCTCGCATCCTGCTGCTGTTTCAGTGATTAAAGAGGCACATTAGAGGTGGAGGTGAAGCTACAGCAGCTACATATAAATACACCAGAGCTCAGTTTATGTGTGTCCACGTTCATATTTCTGTCCTCTAAGTGCGTAAATGTGTAAATTCTGAATATTAAAGTGAGACGAATGCTTTCTAAACAACATTAAAGGTGCAATCAGTGATATTTTACAGGCTCTTTGCAACTGTTCCTGCACATGAATGTTTCCTCAAAGGCTGCTGGGATTTCAAGCTACTGGCGGGAAAAAAACTCCACTGTGGGTTTTTACCTACATAGAGAAAAGAACGCCGAAAGTAAAATCCTCAGCAGCAAAATGATAAGAACTGAGATTAAAAATAGCAGTTTATGATCTCTCCGGCCACCTCACTCAGTCATGAGAGCAACCATCATATTTTGACATGACAATGACAATCGCTGGATTTTTTTTTTTAAATAAATAATTCCTTGACTTCAGGACATCTCTACACTACATACATGCTGAAAATCAAACATTTTACTGGATTAATTTAGAGATTTTCCGCAGTAAAAGTCACTAGAAATGTACGATTCAACTTTATTTTGGTCTAGGTCCCCAACCACGAGGCCGTGGACCAGTACCGGTAAGTGGGTCATTCGGTACCGGGTCGCACAGAAAGACTGGATAAATAAAGAGACTGAAAGGTGTTTTATTTTGAAAAACGCCCGGATACATCCATCTGTGCCTCATGTCAAGACGCTCGTCTCGTCACATGATACATTACCTCAAAAATTGAGCCCACAAGCAGCAAAAATGAGAAATCTTTAGATCCAATGAAGAGGAGGAAGAGGAGGAGGAGGAAGAGCCCACGACTTCCACGAAAAAGACAATATCCTACTTAAAATCCGGGTTTATCGCTGCAGGCGATTCTCATGCACCAATCCCGCTCTGCATAACATGAGGCAACAGGCTAGAAAATGAGGCAACAGCTGTGTCGGTGTTCTGGATTCACATCAAGGCAGGAGACCCTGAGTTCACCAAAAAAACACTGAAAACCCTGCTTCCATTTCAACATCCGATCTTTGTGAAGCCGGGTGTTTTCTGCAGCAACAGCGACCAAAACTAAATTAGAGTCGACTGGACATGAGGATCACACTCCCATTACTCCTCGACTGGACCGGCTCGTTGCAGAGAAACAAGCTCAGGGCTCCCACTAATTCAGCGTAATGGTGGGTTGGATTTTTTTTAAGTACTTTATATTTGTTTTTATAGCGGTAGTACCAGTTTATTTTGTCGTATTTATCCCCCACACCTTGAAGGCCGGTCTGTGGTTGGAAAAGGTTGGGCTGCTCTAGTGTTAAAAAAGTTCACAATAAATCGCAAAATTTACTTGCAATCCTTAAAAATCACAGGACATATTGACTGGGCAGCCAAGAATCATGAATCAGGAGACAGGTATATCGTCCCAGGCTTTTAATCTAACATGATTTGAAGCTAAATGTATTGAAAGGATGTTAGCTGTAGTTTTACGGTCACTAGACGTGAGTGGTCTCTGCTCGAGGACGGCAGCTCTCAGAGCTCCTCTCTCTGCTACTTTCATTCTAGTCGTCTAATAGGACCTCATTTAGATGCCAGGTGAATGCAATTAAGTTGCGTTGCAGAATACAAAGCGAGCCGCTCTCTAAGCTCTGAGGACGGCTGCTCTTTATAACTAAATTCCCATGGACTTTGGTGTGTTTAGTTTAGAGGCTGCAGCTCTACAAACACGACAGAAATAACGCAGAACAAACCAAACATGACAATGTCAAACCGAGCCAGCGGCTGACTTTGAAGAGGCTCAGAGACGCCTGATAAAAGACGTCATTCAGACCCGGATTAGTGGTTTTTGGTGAAAAAGAACAACTAATTTATCTCATTCAGTTTTTGTTTAATCCTCTTAAAGTCCTTTTCATAGCGTGGTGACCCTGCTCTGTGCACCTACTTCCTCTTTATCTATTGTAAGTGCTGACGTGTTGCAGCCACTCAAGTTCACTTCAAGTGTTCAACTCTGTTCATGTCGAGTAGACCACATATCAGAAATCTGCGTTTCTGCCTCGTCCTGCTTTAATCGGAGCGGTAATGCCTGGGTCTGCTCTCGCTCTGTGAATGACGAATCCTCTGCTGGTTTCCGAGGAGGAGTCGAATACGGATCAGGCGGCGCTTTGATCTGCTGGACTGTAATCTAGTGGAGAGTAATGATGTCAAACTAGGGGACGGGCCACTGTACATCAATACGAGTCAATCGAGCGGTAATGACTGCAGCTTGTTAGCGGAGGGGTCGAGCAGATACGAGGAAGTTCCTGCTCTCCGAAAAACAGCCGAAGCTACAGCTTCCCTCGACTTTACGGAGCTCATTGTTTATCTGTCCGGTCTGTAACTTTGTGGGTTTGGTTCACTGTCATTGCTCACATAACATCTAATGAAGTCGTCCCAGCAGACAAACACAGTTTGAGACGAGCTAGTGAACATAGTGGAGATAGATATTTCCCTCAGGAGTTGGTGGAGAACAAAAACAGAGCTAAAAGAGAGAATATTGGACAAAAACACAAAGACTCCTAATGAAGCATGGTCAGCATGGTCTCATGGGGTTAAACACATCCTACACACACACATCGCCATCTTGGTTTTTGGCCGTCGGCATCATGGTTTTATGCAAACTGCAGTGACACGAGAAGGTCGAGCTAAGTACAAGCGAACGCTGAATATGACGTTTTTAGGCAACCAAAATGCTTCAGTTAGCATTGATAAAGTGAAAACACACTGAAAACACACACACATCCCCTGCTTTATGGTCTATTTGACTCTAAATAGGACCATAATTTACTAAACGAGCATCATGAACTTGAAACTAGCGACTGAGACCATAAACTGATGTTTACAGTGTTAATAAATGCAGGTTTAAGAAACTTCAGCACTGGCTTCACTTTTCAGACCTGGAGGTTAAACATCTGTTTGAACACAGATCTCTCTTTCTTTTTCCCATGAGTCTCTGCTGTTGAACTTGAATAAAAACAGTAAAAAGGAGAGTTTCTTACCGTAGGCGGAGTCGGCTGCAGACTCCTGGTTCCGTGTGGTTGCCAACACATCAGCTGCACACAAACAAACAGCACAACCACAATCACATTCTGCAGCACAAAAAACACATTTACCTCCTTAAAACTCCCCCCGCCTCATTAATTGTGCCTGTATCACTGCTGCAGTTTTACAATCCATAGACTTTCGCACTGTTTACACCTCATATTATAACGGCTATCATCAGTGTTGTGGCTGTAAAACTCTGAGTTTATCTCACCGTGGCAGCTGTCTGGGTGAAACGAGTGCTCGCCCTCAATATCCTGTTCAAACCCGGCTCTGCAGACAGACAGACAAAGGGAGAGAGGACTTTACACAAACTAAAAGAATACATCTATTGATGAACCAGACACATCGGCTCATCTCGTGTTGGTTGCCGTGGTTACAGTTGCCTGGGCAATTAATCGATGATGTGCACCCAGATAACGAGTCAAGACAACGTTAATTAGATTATGTCACGTAGTTCATCTCCAGCTCATCATTTACTCTGAAGACTTCCAGAGGTCGACCGAGGAGAGAAATGCACCTTTTTTTTTTTTTTGGTCGTACAATTAGGGATAAAGGATGGTGACACTCGTCCAATCAGACGACAGACAGTGACAAGAGACGACCATGAAACACACACTGAGTTTCAGCAGCGGGAAAGTTAAGCGGCGTATATCTGACTGCAGCCCCAGTAAATGAAGCCATTTACTTTCCTCACAGCGTCTCCGGCGCTCGGTTTGTGTCCCTGCTGTTTACTGTCTCCGCCGCCGTTTCCATCTGACCTTCAAATCAATTTTAAAGGGGCAACAAATCAGGTTTTCACTGCCACATAGCGCAGAGCGACTGCAGCATAACGGCGGCGTCAGAGCCGAGGAGCCGGAGACTGATCCCGCCTGTTGCAGCTCTCACCTGCTGAACAGTCAGAGATCAATAAACCCTCCCTCGGTAACCACTTACTGCATATTCTTACAACGCAGTAGAAAGAAGCAAGTCTTTATCCCTAATTTCCCTGATGCATACTCAAAACTTCTTCTGTTTCCTTCTTGTCCTGATAAATTCAGAATAATGTACATTTTCTCAGCACTACTTGTGACTACATGTCTGTTTCCATTTAACTGTGGAGTGAATTTGAACCTATTAAGGGTGCTGGACGGTGTGGTTCACCTGGACAAACACACCCAATATAAAGCCAGAGTATCTCCACAACTAGCAGGTCTGTCTGCAGGATCCTGGTCTCTATGGATCGGTGAGACCTCAGAGGATTCATCATTAACAGTAACACTGTGACTGTTACTATGTCTGAGTAAACTGGGATGAACCAAAGGAAACATTTACATTTTTATCCTGAACTGTTTTCTAGATCAGACAGCAGATAACACCATTATATCAATGAGGACATGAACAGAGATGAACTGGACTCATTCAGCTGCTCCTCGACTACAACTGAGCCAAAGCAGATAGAAACAACACAAAGCTCAGAGACTCTGCAGAGGTTTCAGTCAGGACAGGACCAGGAGGACTCTCCATTTAGCTCCAGAAAGTCAATCTGTCTATAAAACCCTCCTGATATCCACTACAGGAGACTATGAGACCACGTTGGAGCCTTCGGTCCTGACACTGACCCTGTTCATCATCACAGTCTACCACTGTGCTCCGTCGAAAACCAGTAAAAAACTAAACTGTCTAATTTTGAAATGGAGTCATTTTATTATAATAATGAAATATGATCAAGTCAAACTTGGATAATAACAAATTAGATCAATAACAATGGAAATAAGATAAAAAGAATCCAAAGTCTAGTTTGTACATTCAATATAAAAATAGTATCATTAAGTAAAAATATAATTACTTGTGCATTGATTTTGTTAGGTTAGTGAAATACTGAAGTCATTACCAAACAAACACCGTTTGGACTAAATCCACTTGGAGTGTTTTAGTAGCGTTACAGGCCTCGTCTGTTAGAGGCTATTCAGAAAAAAGACCATCACAGTATTTTATGAAGCTTTTACAGAGTTTTAACACCCAGCTCAGTTGTACTAGTACCAGTACAACGAAGCGGTCCGTCCAGTAAAAGATGTGCAAACTTTTAGGTTTGTTTCCATCAACTGGTTTGGAGCGAATAAACTCGGCTACAGAGTAGTTTGGTCAGAAGTTGGCGTTATGTCATAACAGTGGCATTATGCTGCATAATAAATGCCATAACCATTTGGCAGCGCTCCAATGAAGCAACTTACAGTCATAAACCATCAACAGGAAGTTGGAGTTGCTGTGATGTTTGTGGAGGTGGACGGATGTTTTCCCAGAAATGAAAAGGTACTTTGTTTGTCAAGCTGCTGCAGTGAGACTGAACATCCATCAGTGTGATCATTCGCAGCCCACGGCTCTGCTCATTTGGCACAACGTGTTTCCAGCTTATTCTGTATTGGCAAAAACATTTTCCACCTGAGTGACTGAGTGAGTGAAGACACATTAATTCAGACGTGCTCTCGTGGTATAAACAATGACTAAATGACTTCTCTGCTTGTCTTCACCTGCTCACACTTTATGGACTTTATTCTTATTTTCAGTCATTATTCACACCTCTCTTTTCTCTAATAGCATCTTCTAGCTGGATCTGTTTTGTCATGTGAACAGATGCGCATAAATAAGTTAATGTGATAATAACACATTAACACAAATTCATTTAATGCCTTTAATCTCATTAACGCATCAACAGAGCTTGTGATTGTTTTAGGTTGTAGTGGCTCAGTTTTACAGCTAGAGTGACGATACTGGTATCATGTGAAACTAACCGTCGGACCAGCTGACAGGAAGCAGGTTAAATAACGCTCCAAGTTTAGGCCAAATGTTGGTGAGGAGAAACTGTCATGGCCATTTTCAAAGGGTCTGTTGACCTCTGACCTCCAGATGTGTGAATGTAAATGGGTTCTCTGGGTCCCCACCAGTCTCCCCTTTACAGACATGCCCACTTTATGATAGTCCCATAAACTGGGTCTCACTGTAAAACTGAGACTCTGGTGGATCAATGAGTCCAACTGGATTCATGTGTGATGTAAAATGAGCTGTGGTCGACCTCTAAAATAATCACAGCCATTTCATTGATAACTGTACAGCAACTAACTGTGACGACCCTACTACTACTACTACTACTACTACTACTACTACTACTACATCCTGGTAACTAGAGACCCTAGAGCATTCAGAGGATGGATGGCTTTACTAGCTACACTGACTATAAGGGGCTTTCTGAGCAGTTTACACAACACTAGTGATCAACATCCAGTCGTCAAAAACACGCAATTCTTGCAGAAATCTCCAAATGACAAATGTTTTTGATCCTAAATCAAAGTATATCTTTTTCTGTGGTTTTCCTCAAGGTCGTGGTGTCTTAATGTGGTATTTTGGGGGATTATTGATCATTTTTATCAATGCTCCAGTGGTAAAAAATGGTTCAATTTAGCAGCAAATCTGTGTAACAAATGGCATCAACCCAGAACAACTTATGACACTTAATAGAGCATGGGAATGGTCATCCTATACTTACAATATATCATAATGTGAGCTACATGTCAAGTTAATCTTCAGCTTTCAGATGATGTTCACCACTTCTACGTGACATCTACTGTTTACCTGCTATCTCCCCCTAAAGACCCCTGGACCCCCTAAAAAGAAAAAGACCAAAACAGGTTAAAAGGGTTAAAGGGAAAGGCTCGGTCGGTAACTCTGTCCAACACCTTTGGGATAAACGGGAACACTGACAGCGAGTCAGGCCTGATGACCCAACACCAGTCCTGGACCTCACTGACGCTCTTGTGTCTGAATGGGATCAAATCCCTGCAGCAGCTTCAGTATTCGGTGGAAACACTGTGGCTGCAGTCTTTGGTCATCTAGTGTCTTTCTACATTCACAGACAGCAGCTGTCCTCTCTCAACTTTCTCTGAGGTACAAATGCAGACCACATAATCCAATAAAGGATCACTGAATCATGCAGCACAAGAGAAGCTGCACAACATTTCGATTACATTTAATGAACTCTACAAGTTTGGCTTCATTATGAAATCATTATGCTTTCCTCTCCTCACTCGCTCTATATTTACCTCTCTCCACCTCACTTATTTGCTAACTCCTTCGCCCCCTCAGTCACTCAATATTTATCTCCCTTATCACTCATTCTCTCTCTCCATCACCATCTCTGGAGCTGCATTTCCACCAGCGTGGGCTGAGCTGTGAGTGAGGAGAGGGAGGGAGGGAGAACCGGAGGAGGTCGTTGCGACGGCCAGCCGCTATAAATCCCGAAACCTCTCGGGCACCTAAACGCCTCGTTCATCTAGCGGGGAGCGACTCGGAGGAGGGGATGGAAATAGACTCCGCCAGTTATAAAATACTGTCAAGTTATCAGAAGCTGTTGTTGCTGAATTGTATTTCCATGTTCTCGACGTCGAGGCTCTGCAGTGGAGGCGTTAACAGCTTTCAAAGGCTGTGAAATGTAATTATGATGTATAAATGGCTGCAGATACTTTCAGTCAAAGGAGCGAACATTTACAGGTTCTCTGCACTCCCATGATGCAACACTTTGTTTCGGTGTGATCGCAGCTCTCTGGTTAATAGACTGTCTTCGACTCGGCGGCTATGAAACGTTCAGGAAACTGTCTTGTGTTGATGAAGGACTTCAGGTTTAAACGTGACCATCTTGACTGACTCCTTCTTGGCCTAAAAGTCTTGAAACTTGAGATTTGCTCTGAAAGACTAGAAACTTAACAGGTCCCAAATACTTCACACTTGACCCAAAAGACTTGGCCATCTCACTGTGGACTAAAAATCTGGGTTTAGCTTCTTAAGGCCTAAAAAAATTGAGACCCGATTTGGACTAAGACTTGAATAACTTAGGACCAGTGCTCGAAGTGGGTCGGTACTCACCGGTATGCAGTCCTGCACGTCTTCATTTTAGTCTTTTTGCGTACTTCTGCCGGTACTCTGCTCTCTCCATATCAGCATCTCTGTTTGATTCACGGCTCCAGCGTATTTGTGCCTCATAACACGTCTTCCTAGACGGACGCGATGCGAACATCAGATAGTTTCA
The DNA here is from genome assembly GCA_947000775.1 of Pterois miles. Taxonomy (NCBI): domain Eukaryota; kingdom Metazoa; phylum Chordata; class Actinopteri; order Perciformes; family Scorpaenidae; genus Pterois; species Pterois miles. The sequence goes on from CAMQGK010000638.1 coordinate 27,881,027, forward strand.
GTTTTTCAGCGAACAGGCTGAGCGATGTGTCGCTAGTTTGAAAATACGCCGGTCCTGGATCTATTTGTGGGAAGATTCGTGCTCCTCCAACCTATTTTCACTGGACACAATCGCTGCTCACAGTTAGTGTCAGTTAATCGGCGTCTCTCTATGACCGACATCACTCGTAGTTTCTGGACAGTTTATGGCGCTCTAATCGATTCCCTCAGTCGCTGTATGTAGGAAGATTACAACTACTACGAGAAGGAGGCTGCTGTAATATATACATACAACGTTCATGTGCTTTTTGTAAAATAATTAGTAATAACTGTTTTTATTTCTGAATAAATAGAATTAATGACATTTTTTCTGAGTCTGCTCTTTTAGGGAAACATTTCCAGAAGAATGTTCAGACGAAGGCTGTGAATAATAAAATAACCATTTAAATATTAACAATGATCCAAAGTAGCATCAAATCGCAGAGTTTTAAGTAAAAACCTTCAGATTTTCTTAGGGGAGGACCCGCAAACCTTTAATTCACTGTAGATATTCAGAATATGTCTGTGTTTAATATGTAGGAGCATCCTGACTATAGGCTGCAAATAACACAGGACAGACCTTCAACTATGAACACTGAACTCACCATCTTAACCCTACAAGGTAGTATCATAGACCTACTATACAAGAAACTAAAGTATAATAGCAAAAAAACAAAAAACAAAATCACAGCTGATTATGACTGACAGTATAACACGCTTAAATAAATACTGACTAAATAAATATATAAATAAATATTAAAATAAATAAATAAATAGATAAATACCGAATAAATAAATATTAAAATAAATAAATAGATAGATAAATAAATAAATAGATAAATACCAAATAAATAAATATTAAAATAAATAAATAAATAGATAAATACCAAATAAATAAATATTAAAATAAATAAACACCGAATAAATAAATATTAAAATAAATAAATATAAAATGATAAATAAATAAATACGGAATAAACAGATATTAAATAAATAAATACTGAATAAATAAATAAATATTAATTGTCTTGTCTTGAGACTGCTGTCACTTAAGACTCCACCTGCAGCTTTATTGAAATGACTTCAGACTTAACTTGATATAGTCAAATTACTTGAAACTTGAAATCAAACGACTCGAGACTGGATTTGTCTGGAAGGAGACCAACAGCTGCGAAAACGACTCCATAAATAGATGAATATTACTCCACGCTCAGTGGAAACTAACAATCCTAAAGTCACAGAATCATAACAGTTATTTCCCGTCGGCGGGCTCGGCAACAACGGCCCGATTTGACTTTGAGCGCTGAGTGATGAAGACTCGCATCGCTGGAGGAGTGAAGCGCCTCATTTCCTGTTGCTCCCGCTGAACTCGGCTCTCGAGGCGCCGAGCCAGCCTTTACTCCAGCGATGTTCCTCCACATAAACTCAACCCCGGAGGGCCAATGAGACGGCAGCAGGTGCTCAACACCCACAGGTGAGATTTGGTGAAGTTATTAAAGTGTTGGAGGCAAGAAGCTCGGATTGTGTGAAGATGATGGAGGGATAATGGCTGTTATAATGAGCCAGAGAGAGAAATAGTCTGCTTGTTTGAATGGGAGTGCTGAACACAGGGATGGAAAGTTTACTCCGGAGACTTTTCCAAGAGAAAACAACAGCATCAGTCATTTAAATCAAATTAGGTTTGTGTTTAACTGACCTCTGGGGTTGAAATAACATATTGTGACTGATAAAAATCGATTCAGCAGAACCAGAGATATCGTCTGTAATTCAACACAATCTTCTTCTGTGTCAAAACCTGGTGCCTACATTACCCACGATGCAACTCAAACGTCCACAGTTAGGTAAGAAAACCACGTAGTTAAGGTAAGGGAAAACATGATGGTTGGGCTTAAAATAACTAAGTAAACTAAGTAAAACAAGTACAGAAACAACTACGGAAAATACTTCACAATCAGCACAACAGCAGTGTCCTGTTAGAAAGTCCTGAGTGTGTTGGACCCATCCACCCCAGACTGACTGGGACTATCATAAAGTGGGCGTGTCTGTAAAGGGGAGACTGGTGAGGACCCAGAGAACCCATTTACATCCACACATCTGGAGGTCAGAGGTCAACGGATCCCTTTGAAACCGGACATGTGTTCTTTATAGCTTCATTTAACCTTCATGACAAGCTAGTCTGACCCGGTTGGTACCGATAGATGAGTGATGAGTGAGTCCACTACAACCTCACCACCGTCAAACTCTCTTTACGATGATACTTTAAGAGAAAACTGTCATGTATTCTATTATTTTAATGGATTTACTGCATCATTATAGTGTTCAAGTTTTAGGATTTTGACATTTACGATAGAAGTCACGTGAATCTGACCCGTAAAAACCCAACTATCAGGTTAATTGTTGAACTCTTCAATATGAAGTGGTTTTAATGGAGTAAAATTCACCATGAAAATGAAATCCGTGTTTTCAGGCTGATAAATGGATCATAATTTGAAGGGTTTCTGTGTAGAGGAGGTGGTCAGAGTTACCTGGTAAATGTTCCACTTTCAGGACTTTAATGGATTCATTAGTCCGTCAGTCACCGTGGCAACAACCACATCACTCGTTTTCATCCTCAAATCTGGAGGTCAGAGGTCAACGGACCCCTGACAGTTCTTCCTCGCCGAGTTTGTGGCGTTATTTAACCTCCTTCACTAGCAGCTAGTCTGACCCGGTTGGTACCGATGGATCCATCAGGTTCTCTGGTTTCAGATGAGACCAGGATCTTCTCTCTGGCTTTAAAACTGAGCTGCTACAACCTCAATATCTCAAGTAGTGTTGATGCATTAAAGAAATTAGTGGCGTTAAAACTAATTTGTGTTACTGCATTATTTATGACACTAACTTTAACACTCCTTGTTAAGAGTAAGGTGTAAAGACCACTTTGGGAATGAAGACAAAATGAGTAAAGTAAAATTTCTGATAATACTAGTACTAGTGCACATACTGAAGCGAAGCGCCTCAGTATGCAGTAGCTCCCCCTCAGTATAAACACAGGACCGCTCCTAAAACTGAGACATAATTCACAGCGTCACTCAGCTGAAAAACCTCTGAGCTGAAGTGAGTTTAGCTTCTCAAACTTCTGCAGATAAGTGGAAGATTTCCTCCAGGGAGAGGGAGAGAGATGGAGAGATGGAGGGTGAAGGAAGGATGGAGAGAGTTTTACAGCTTACATAACTTCAGCTAACTTCAGCTGAGGAGAGAGAGAGAGAGGAAGAGGCAGGTAGAGGAGAAAAACGAGGGAGCAGAAGAGAGGAGAGAGAGAGAGGAAGAGGCAGGTAGAGGAGAAAAACGAGGGAGCAGAAGAGAGAGAGAGAGAGAGAGAGGAAGAGGCAGGTAGAGGAGAAAAACGAGGGAGCAGAAGAGAGGAGAGAGAGAGAGAGAGAGGAAGAGGCAGGTAGAGGAGAAAAACGAGGGAGCAGAAGAGAGGGAGAGAGAGAGAGAGAGAGAGGAAGAGGCAGGTAGAGGAGAAAAACGAGGGAGCAGAAGAAAGGAGAGAGAGAGAGAGGAAGAGGCAGGTAGAGGAGAAAAACGAGGGAGCAGAAGAGAGGAGAGAGAGAGAGAGGAAGAGGCAGGTAGAGGAGAAAAACGAGGGAGCAGAAGAGAGAGAGAGAGAGAGAGAGGAAGAGGCAGGTAGAGGAGAAAAACGAGGGAGCAGAAGAGAGAAAAGAGAGAGAGAGGAGATGAACGCCACATTGACTCGGTTGTCGTAGCAGCAGCTGTTTCAGAGACACATGTGAGTGTGTATTTAATACTTAAGGTTCATTTAGAGCAGATAAATAATATGTGATTAATTGGCAAATGTCTTCGGACGAGCGCGGCCCTGCTGAGACGTGTGGACCTGCTGAGACGTGTGGAGACATGTGGACCTGCTGAGACGTGTGGAGACGTGTGGACCTGCGGAGACGTGTGGCCCTGCTGAGACGTGTGGAGACGTGTGGACCTGCTGAGACGTGTGGCCCTGCTGAGACGTGTGGACCTGCTGAGACGTGTGGACCTGCTGAGACGTGTGGACCCGCTGAGACGTGTGGAGACGTGTGGACCTGCTGAGACGTGTGGCCCTGCTGAGACGTGTGGACCTGCTGAGACGTGTGGACCTGCTGAGACGTGTGGACCCGCTGAGACGTGTGGAGACGTGTGGACCTGCTGAGACGTGTGGCCCTGCTGAGACGTGTGGACCTGCTGAGACGTGTGGACCTGCTGGAGACGTGTGGACCCGCTGAGACGTGTGGAGACGTGTGGACCTGCTGAGACGTGTGGCCCTGCTGAGACGTGTGGACCTGCTGAGACGTGTGGACCTGCTGAGACGTGCGGACCTGCTGAGACGTGCGGACCTGCTGAGACGTGCGGACCTGCTGAGACGTGTGGAGACGTGTGGACCTGCTGAGACGTGTGGCCCTGCTGAGACGTGTGGACCTGCTGAGACGTGCGGACCTGCTGAGACGTGTGGACCTGCTGAGACGTGTGGACCTGCTGAGACGTGTGGAGACGTGTGGACCTGCTGAGACGTGTGGACCTGCTGAGACGTGTGGACCTGCTGAGACGTGTGGACCTGCTGAGACGTGTGGACCTGCTGAGACGTGCGGACCTGCTGAGACGTGTGGACCTGCTGAGACGTGTGGACCTGCTGAGACGTGCGGAGACGTGTGGACCGTATCACCGTGTCGGAGGTTTTCACGTGACCAGATCAGGGACGGCTGATCGGGGACGGCTGAGACTCGTGCTGCTGTGATCAGATCTCCACTGACGCTAATGGAGCATAATCACCCGACTCGGTCAAACTCTCCTCCTCTTCACTGCAGAGCAGGACGAACAGCGACTGCTCTCCCATCAGCCTCTGGGGCGTAACAAACACCCGGTTTCACACAACGTTGTAACACAACATGATGTTTATTAAAGGCAATGATGTCTGCTGATGAGTTACATGAAGCCCTGAGACTTTAACTGGCTCAGTGTGGTGAGTTTAGTTTAGAAAATAAGCCGCTGAAGCTTCTTCTTCCTCTTCTCTCAGATCTGTTTGCTCTACTATTCGACTTTCTATACTACTAATAATGACGCTGTGTTTTCTGGTCGCTTGTCTTCCTCACGTGATCTCTCCATCGTCACTAACATCATCATCACTGGCTCTGACCTCTTAGATCAGAGACGTCACATTATCGATTATTGTATGATGGCATATCAGGACCACTGTAGGTAAAAAACCTCAGCGACTTAAATCGTAAATTTACGAGGAAAAAAACTTGGATAATCTCTGATCGCTAAGTGGCAAATTTACGAGAAGAAAACTCAACTAATGTGAAAGATTGTAAACAAGAAAAAAAAAACAAATCGAAAAATAGTGGAATGCAAAAACGTGGTGACACTACTGACTCTTTCGGTTGCGTTACAGATCTATCGGTACCAAACCGGGTCAGACTAGTTTGTTATGAAGGTTAAATGAAGCTATAAAGAACACATGGTCCGTTGACCTCTGACCTCCAGATGTGTGGATGTAAATGGGTTCTCTGGGTCTCCACCAGTCTCCCCTTTACAGACACGCCCACTTTCTGATAGTCCCAGTCAGTCTGGGGTGGATGGGTCCAACACACTCAGGACTTTCTAACAGGACACTGCTGTTGTGCTGTTTGTGAAGTATTTTCCATAGTTGTTTCTGTACTTGTTTTACTTAGTTTACTTAGTTATTTTAAGCCCAACCATGATGTTTTCCCTTACCTTAACTAAGTGGTTTTCTTGCCTGAACCTAAGTTAGTGGTTTTCTTACCCAACTGTGGACGTTTGAGTGGCGTACAGATGACGGTCCACGTAATGTCGTGGTATTTGTACGCCGTCCTGTGAGGCCTGTAGCTGCTCATCTCTGCTGCAGGCTACATTAGCTGCTACTAGCATAATACACCTGACTCTCTGACAGGTGGCTGAGTTGCATCGTGGGTAATGTAGGCACCAGGTTAAGACAAAGAAGAGGAATGTGTGAAATTAAAGATGACATCTCTGGTTTTGCTGCATCGGTTTGTTGTTTATGAAAGCAAATGACTGGTAAATAAATGCCTTTCATGGGAGACTGGGTTGACATTTTGATTATCACAAGAGAGAGAAGAGCACAAAGACAATGAAGAGATAAAGCTGCCAGCTTTTAAAGTCTGTGAATCCGCTGAAGCTTAAAGTCAAAGCCAGAAGTGACCGAGACTAAATGAAAGTATAAATCAGAAAGTCAGCGTCTGTTTTTATGTGTCGTCCTGCTTGTTTTACTTCCTCTTCCTTTAACTCTCTGACACACATATCTCGATCTGAGCTGGGGTTTTTTTTTGTCATTCTCCGTCTCTCATCTTCCTTCTTTCCTTTCCACTTCTTGCATCACATCTTCCCCTTCCTCTCTGCTTCCTACCTCGTCTCCTTTTTCTCTCCACCGGCTCATCCTGTCCAT
>CAMQGK010000638.1:27892500-27922500 GCA_947000775.1 Pterois miles
TTTTTTAACCTCCTTCACTACCAGCTAGTCTGACCTGGTTGGTACCAAAGGATCCATCAGGTTCTGTAGTTTCAGATGAGACCAGGATCTTCTCTCTAGCTTTAAAACTGAGCCACTGCAACCTCTGGAAGTTTAACTACATTAATGCGAGAAAGATGGTAGTGCTGATAAAATGAATCTGTAGAAGCTACAAAGGAGCAGCAGGCGCTGAACCGTGAGGACTGAATCGAGGTTAAATTCCCTCCAGGAGGTCCTGAGGTGTTGCTCGTTCACAAGAATGGGACGGACATGAGGTCGCAGTGACCTTTGACCCCCAAAATCAAATCACATCATCTTTCAGTCCAAGTGGACGTTTGTGCCAAGCTTGAAGAAATTCCTGAGATCATAACGTAAAAGCCATCAGGTGAGCGGCGGTTCTGTGGGTGAACATATAAACACATTACTACACTAAGGCTCGGAGCCGTATCAGTACCAGAAAACATCCATGTAGTAAACAACATACACGAATCCCTGGATGTCAGCGGCTCAGGCTGCTGCTGGTGTAATGATGCAGGGATATTTTCTTGGCACACATCAGGCCCTTTACTACCGGCTGAGGCTGGTTTAGTGTTGCTGCTGACCATGTGAATCTCTTTATGGCCGCTATCTTCTAATGGTTACCTCCAGCAGGGTGTTACGGAGCTTAGTGTGCTGCAGTGGATCTGATGATGATGATTTGCAAGTGACAAATGTCTCCTGCGTGATGCCGCCATGTCAACGTGACACGTCAGCGTGTCGCTATTAAAGTGGCCCATTAGTGAATACAGCGAATGTGGAAAAACGACCTTTGAAGGTAACTGAGAGCAGATTTAAGGTGAAATTATTGAGAGTTGCTGACGCCACCAACAGAAAACTCACTGCAGTCTGAGAACAAACTGAGCTAACAGCAGATTTAACAAAGTGCAGGCGGTACACATCCACTTAAACATTTGTTCCCATTATGTTTCCTCATCCGTCCTTTTACTTCGGCTGCCAGTTGAAATGCATCATGGATTTACATCTCTCTGATATACGACCCTTTCGCTCACCGCGGCAGATATACGAGCCGAGCCGCCACGGCGTTATTAGCTGTCAGATTGATGCCGGCTGAGAGGAGAGAGAGAGAGAGAGAGAGAGAGAGAGAGAGAGAGAGAGAGAGAGAGAGAGAGAGAGAGAGAGAGAGAGAGAGAGAGAGAGAAACAGGAAGTGACACGTACTTGAAACCTGGCGCCATGTTGGCACAACTTCCAGTGCGTAGCCAGATGCAGTATGGGTCACGAGAGGCCAGGCAGGCTCTGGAGAGAGGAGAGAGGACAGAGAGGTCAAGGTCAAGTCTTGTCACCTTAATGTCAAGTCCAAGTCAAGTCCAGGAGGGCAAGTCCAAGGTCTCAAGTCACTTGAGAAATGTCCAAGTCAAATCTTGAGTGAACTGAAACAAGTAGCAAGTATCAACTCCTTGATGGAAATACAGTGCAGGTCTAAGTCCAGCCTCAAATTCTTGCTACAGACCCGAGGAATCATTTGAGATTCAAGTCTCAAGTTCATGAGGGCAAGTCCAAGGTCTCAAGTCACTTGAGGCAGGTCTCACGGCCTTGTTAACAAGTCTCAGTCACGTATCATGCCGTCAGAGACGAGTTGAGTTGTATCTCAAATCTGTATGATTAAGTCACAAGTCCTTAAATAAGTTCAAATCAAGTAAAACGTAATTTAAATCGAGTCCAAGTCAAGATTGAAGTCCTTGCAGACAAGACACAATTTCTCAAGTCATCAAAGGAAAATCTCAAACCAAGTCTAAAGTCTTCTAAGACAAGACACATCTCATGTCTACGAGGAGTCCAAGTCCTTTGAGACAAGACTGTCCTTGAAGACGAGTCCATGTCCAGCCTGAAGATACTTGAGACCAAAACTTTGGACCTGAATGTTTTTTCATTGAAGTCAGCTCATAGGGATAGTCAACACTCCACTCAAGTAATCAAGTCCAAGTCCAATTATAGTCCATCGGTCAAGTGTCCAGCTCTGGTCCACATGATGAAGAGATACAGAGAGACCTGAGACCAGAGAGCGTCTGGTGGAAACCTCTGCAGCTCTGCAGCTGTTTTCTCATCACATCGACTGGCATTCGCTCATCCTACTCAGTAATTAAAACAAGTCCGACTTGTGTGTGTGTGTGTGTGTGTGTGTGTGTGTGTGTGTGTGTGTGTGTGTGTGTGTGTGTGTGTGTGTGTGCACGTGCATGCCTCTCCAGTGATGAATGTGCTCTAATTTGGGCTTTGAGCTCTGTTCAGTCTATTAGTGTCTATAAATGAGCTTTTTTTTTTTTTTTGCTCATATTCAGCCATTCAGATTCGGCATCCCCATCTCCCCCAGCACTCGCTCGCTTCTACAATATTGATTATGTTGCCAAATTAAGCTCCAGTTATTAATGTTTAAAAAGATTCCCGTATTCTGAGTTTTTTGGGATGTGTTCCAGAATTAACTAAATTATGGTCTTTTGCTGAATTCTGAGCTTATAAACAGTACGTTTAACTGCAGCCGTCGCCACGAGAAACTGTTGGCGTTGAATGTTTCTGCATTCAGTCAGACAAGTGACGAAGTTTACAGAGCGAAATAAAGGACAACGGGTGGGATGGAGGGGAGGTGGACAGGTCCAACAAACACAAGGCCTTCATCCAGGAGACCCTCCAGGCGTTCACAACATTCAGTGTCATTTTCACCGAACAAATGGAGTTTTAAGCCCAACCATGTAGTTCTTTCTTAAATCACATCACAGTGGTGTTTTTTGTATTGTTACGTTGTAACGTTACGTTGTTACATTGGTAGGTTATGTTGGTATGGTACGTTGTTAAGTTACATTGTTGTGTTACGTTATTGCGTAATGTTATTACGTTACACTGTTGTATTATGCTGTTACACTGTTACATTATGCTGTTGTGTTGCACTGTTACGTAACAGTTATGTCCCACTCTTGACCCACGTTACTGTTGCGTTACGCTGTTGCGTTACGCTGTTGCGTTACGCTGTTGCGCTACACTGTTACATCATGCTGTTTTGTTATGCTATTACGTCACACTGCTGCATTATGCTTTTGCGTTACACTATGATGTTACAGTATTACATTGCATTGTTGTGTTATACAGTTACATCATGCTCTTACTTTATGCTGTTGCATTATGTTGTTATGTTACGCTGTTATGCTGTTGCGTTATGTTATTACATCGCCCTGTAAAGCTACACTGTTGCATTGCACTGGTCTGTTGTTACACTGTTACATGACATTGTAACGTGATGTTACGTTCTGGTTTTATGTCACATTGTAATGTTACATTGTCATGTCCTGTTATGTTGTCACGTCATCTCGTCACGTCACTTCATCACATCATGTCATCACGTCATGTTGTCATGTTAGATTTTTTTTTAATTATCTGAACATAAAGCATGATCTTTTTCTAGCCTTACCCATGTTGCTTTGTTGCCAAAACCTAACCAGTCGTTTCACAACGTTAACCACGTGCCGTTGTGTATTTCTGAAAACGTGACACAAGGCTGCTATGAAACATATTTATGAAAAGTATTTTTGCTTCAGAAACATCGACATTCAGTTTGCAGAAATGTCCAATACCAACAGTTTTTTCTGGTGACCGGGTTGTTAACTGAGAGCAGAGGAGAATCAAAAAGAAAAGTTAATGAGTTCGTTATGATAATTTCATAAAAGCAGTTAGAGGAGCTGGTCTCGGTGCTGTCGTCTTACTGTTTACAGGCTCCATGTTGGCTGCAGCGGCTCAGTGGCACCCTGATGACACAGCTGGTGAAGGCTACGAACAAGGCATGATGGTCCTTATCCAGCTCCAGTCCCAGAATCCTCCTGTCCTCCTGACCCTGAACGTTACATCTAGACACACACACACAAAGCAGATTATAGTTACATGGACATGGATGTTAAAGGGAGAGGTCAGCAGGGTAAAACAATTAACTAATACATATAGAACTAATCAGTTAATTACCGACATTAAGACTGTTATTTCTATTTTACAAATCTTTTGTTTAAATATGCTTCAAATGATGCATTATCTTATTACAGAAAATACTGCCAACAGCCATAAAAAATATTTTTCTCCATGTTTTAGGAAAAAAATGGATGAATCAGCTAGTATTACTTGGACAGGGTTGTATGACACTGAAAGGTTTGGTGGATTTTAGAGCTACTGAGGTAGAGGTTTCTGGCTCAGAGAAAATGGTCTTTAAGGATATAGACTGTTAGCTTCTAACATTGTTTGGACACTACAGGTGAAGAAGGTAAAACCATAATTAATAAATATCCGTGAAACTTGTAATGTTATAGAAGTTAATTAGCCCAACATCTTGAAATTGACCAGTGAAGAAAAACAGCTGTCTTCGTTGGGATCGTATCAGTGTCTGTTAGGGGGACTAGAATCCTACTCAGGTCTTACTTGGAGGGGGTGTGGAAGTCGATGTCCTCCAGGGGTTTGGATCCGGAGGTGGTGGTGGGGGGCTGGCCAAAACCTTCAGGACTCGTCCATCGTCTGAGCCCAGGAACATCACCGTCCGGTCCTTGTACGGGCCGGCCGACACGTCCACCACAATCTGGGTCAGCTTGGACCTGAGACGATGAGGACAAGACGGGAGACACGCTCAGTAATCTGTGAGAAACTACAAATCCTGTACCTCTTTAAAACTTGTCAACCAAGAGTCAACGACCACTGAAATAAAAATCCACATCTTTATTACCCACATTAACCTGGACAGTAAACCTGCTCCGTCTCTCCAACATGTGCAGTCAGAAAAACACCACATGCCTGTAAAAACCAAGAGTCCCCCTGAAAGTAACTTCATCATTAACTCGACATATTTAATCTATGATTCCTCCACGATCACCAGATTTCTTCATCAGATTTGTTTAATACAAAGTTTCAGTGTTTGCAGTGTTTAAGCCAAGAATACATATAAAACCTTATTCAGATATAAAGTTTTTGTTGGGTCTTTTGGACTTGTAGGTGTGAAGGGTTGAACTTGGCTTCAGAAAAAGAAAACTGAAAAAAATAAGAATTTAAAAAAAAAAAAAAAAAAAAGAGGGGGGGAAAAGTACAGAAAACCGACTCTAAACTGTCACTGTCACGGCTTCTTCAGTGTTGAAAATGTTAATAATCAAAACGGCAAGACAAAGACTGTTTTGATTTCAGATCAGTGGCGACGGGCAAAACCAAGATGGCGACGGTCACAATATTGAATTCAAGGGTTCTGGCTTTTTTGCCAGTTTAACAGTAAGTGGACCTTGAGTGAGGACAGGTCTTCCTGTCTGTCTTGACCTCAACACCACTTTCCTCATCTGCACATGAACTCACATAAAAATGAAAGTAAATGATCAAAGTCTCGCTGATTTTGTTGGTGTATAACGGGCATGCAGGGAAATGTAGGAAGGATACAATACGTCTTCCCCGTCTTACTGTCCCAGACTGGTGTTATATAACAGAGCGAGAGGACATGGTCATCATCATTATCTGGGTCAGCGCGGGCCTCTCCAGAGCGGAGGCTAATTCAAACGTGGATTTAAGAGTCTCGTTCCTGTTCCAGATTGGTAATTAGAATCCATCAGAAACTCATCTGAAACCTGCAGATGCAGATTACAAAGGTCAGATATTTTCAAAGACAGAGAAACTTCCTGTGAGCTGGCGACTAATCAGAGCAGGTGATTATCCTCGCCGCTTCAGGTCGGGACGGTGGCTTCGCTGCGGTAACTTTAAAACTGGCGTCGGATCACATTCTCCACTTCCCTCTTGAGGTCTTGGATCTCTTTCTCTGTCGTTTTCGGCTCCCAGGAGGGCTCTGCTCTCATTATATGGTGGACTGAAGCTGAAGTCTGACGGGCTGCTGCTGACTGCGGGAATTAAAGAAGTGGTCAACATTCCCATCACAGCCTGTGATGACTCTACACTTCACTGGCTCTGACATTTGATGACGGTCTTGAAGCTGGAGAAAATTTCACCGTCGCATCTTTAAATGTGGACCAACACAAACTGCAGATGTAACGATCCGCCACAGAGCAGCAGAGCAGAGACGGAGAAGGCAAATCTCATCATCCGACACAAATCAGCCAATTAGTAACAAAAACGCCGCATTTAGTGGCAGAATGTAGCAGAGATGTTTTACTCCCCGCTGTTTCCTCAAAATCAAATCAGAGATATTTTCATCAGAATGGGAAAGAAAGAAGAGGATAAAACAACAGAGTACTGATGAGTCGCTGACGGCATCCTGGTTTTAGGCCGTCTCCATCCTAGGTTTTAGGCCGTCTCCATCCTGGTTTTAGGCCGTCTCCATCCTGGTTTTAGGCCGTCTCCATCCTGGTTTTAAGCCGTCTCCAACTCGGTTTTAGGCCGTCTCCATCTTGGTTTTAGGCCGTCTCCATGTTGGGACCCCGTCTCCATCCTGGTTTTAGGCCGTCTCCATCTCGGTTTTGAGCCGTCTCCATCCTGGTTTTAGGCCGTCTCCATCCTGGTTTTAGGCCGTCTCCATCCTGGTTTTAGGCCGTCTCCATCTCGGTTTTGAGCCGTCTCCAACTCGGTTTTAGGCCGTCTCCATCCTGGTTTTAGGCCATCTCCATCCTGGTTTTAGGCCGTCTCCATCTCGGTTTTAAGCCGTCTCCAACTCGGTTTTAAGCCGTCTCCATCCTGGTTTTAGGCCATCTCCATCCTGGTTTTAAGCCGTCTCCAACTCGGTTTTAAGCCGTCTCCATCCTGGTTTTAGGCCGTCTCCATCCTGGTCTCCATCCTGGTTTTAGGCCGTCTCCATCCTGGTTTTAGGCCGTCTCCAACTCGGTTTTAGGCCGTCTCCATCTCGGTTTCAGTACATTTAAAATGAACATCATGCTGTATTGAAGAAGTCGGCTCATTTTCTCATAGACGTCTATAGAACCAGAGGAGTCGCCCCCTGCTGGGTATTAGAAAGGCCACCTTCTTTCCCTGCTTATTTTGGGCTGATCCTGAGATCTGAACCACCAACTTGACCATAGTTATTGTAAAAGTGTGCAGCTAAGAGATGGCTGCATTACCTGCTGGAGGTCCTGGTGAAGCAGGGCTGGTTGTTGACGGAGGGAACAGCTTCGTCCATCAGAGGATACGACTTGATAAATGTTAGCGTTTCATCGGGGAACTGAACCGACGACTTGAAGTCTACAGCTGGACCGTCACCTGCACACGAACCGGGTCTGGAGGAAAGAAAACAAGAAGGAATTTCAGATCTGCCCTTGTTGAAAGGCTGCTGATGCCATTCAGAAACAGCTTTTAGCAGCTGGATTTCAGTCATCCTGGATTTCGTAGATGACCCGTCTCACCTGGGTCTGGGAACTTGCTCATCAGGTACTGGCGTCCAGGATGAGTCGCTAGTCCGCTGCTCCTTGAACTTCCCGTTGAAGACTTTCTCTATGTCGTCCATGTAGAAAGCACAAACTGCTGAGCCGGGAATACTGCAGACAACGACAGACAGGATCACATTAAACAAGCTGCAAATACTTGTGTTGTGGAAAGAGATTCTGAGACTGTGTGAATGTAAACAGAGACGAAGGGAGTTCAGAAGACATCTCTCCATGTCAGGCCAAACCCTGAAACCCCAAACACAACCAAAACTAACAAACTCCATCCCAAGACTCAGAAAACGTGGAAAACTTTAAGATTAAACACACTGAAACAGGATGAGAGCCAGGCCTCAGAGCCTTCTGCCGAGTCCCTGACTCACAGCAGAATCCCAACATTATATAATCCAGACTGTAAACTTACAGAGAGAGTTCACAGGGAGGCCAAGAGGAAGCTCTACTGTAACACACCCAGCTGTAAGAACTACTGAGGTGAAGCACTACGAGCAGGTCGAAGGAAAAATACAGACCAAACAGAGGAGACGAGCAAGAGGAGAATAAAGAAACCTAAGTGTAGACTGACAGCTCTATTCATACACCGTATATAGTCCTGGACCCACATCTCAACATAAACCTGATACTACCACAACTCTAAAACCAAGTCTAACCTTTAAACAGGACCAGACAAAATGTCCTCACTTTAAAAAATATTCTAATATATTTATGTAAATATAATATCGATTTCTGATAATGTCCTCATGGTCCAAAATGTCCTCACAAATGCACAAACTTTCTACAAACGTCTCCGAGCTAGCAGCCTCACTCTTCAGGTCCGGGACTAGAAGACCAGCCCACAGTCCGTGTCCAGTACCTGTTGGCCTGCGTGGTGAAGACTCCGACCACAGCCGGTCTCTGGTTGATCTGCAGCACGTTGGTGAGAGACTGAAGGACGTCAAAGTAGAAGAAGGAGTCTCCAGAAACCGAACAGTTCAGACGAGCCTGAACACACACAGAGACAGTTAGACAGCCAGAAAAACACCTCGACAATACTGACGTCAGACCTCTGAAATATACACGTCAGAGACGTTTAGGACAGTCATCACACATCAGAGGACACCTCAGAGGACAGTCCCAGTCCAGGACTGCAGCTGAAAAGACAAACACATGACGTCGTAACGCCTTTTCCTGACCGCTTATTCTTGATCTCACTGAAAACGTCATGAGGTCAAAGAAAGATCAGTTCAGAAGGACTTCAGAAAAGACGTCTGCTGTTGTCCTACACAGCACAGTCGGCTCTGTAATCATGATGTGACAGCAGGCCTCATCAGGAACCTCATCAGGGACCTCATCAGGAACCTCATCAGGAACCTCATCAGGAACCTCATCAGGGACCTCATCCGGGACCTCATCCGGGACCTCATCAGGAACCTCATCAGGAACCTCATCAGGGACCTCATCAGGAACCTCATCCGGGACCTCATCAGGGACCTCATCAGGAACCTCATCAGGGACCTCATCAGGAACCCCATCAGGGACCTCATCAGGAACCCCATCAGGAACCTCATCAGGGACCTCATCAGGAACCTCATCCGGAACCCCATCAGGCCTCATCAGGACCTCATCAGGGACCTCATCAGGGACCTCATCAGGAACCTCATCAGGGACCCCATCAGGGACCCCATCAGGGACCTCATCAGGGACCTCATCAGGGACCCCATCAGGGACCTCATCAGGAACCCCATCAGGGACCTCATCAGGAACCTCATCAGGAACCTCATCAGGACCTCATCAGGAACCCCATCAGGGACCTCATCAGGAACCTCATCAGGAACCCCATCAGGAACCTCATCAGGGACCCCATCAGGGACCCCATCAGGAACCTCATCAGGAACCTCATCAGGAACCCCATCAGGAACCCCATCAGGAACCCCATCAGGAACCTCATCAGGGACCTCATCAGGGACCTCATCAGGAACCTCATCAGGGAACCTCATCAGGGACCTCATCAGGGACCTCATCAGGAACCTCATCAGGGACCTCATCAGGGACCTCATCAGGGACCTTCCTGAGAAAAAAGACCACGTCCTTCAGTGGGAAGTCACCTTGAGGAAGGAAGTCCAGTATCTCTCCAGAACCCTGGGAGAACCGCCGTTATCGTTCTTACAAACCCGGGCCACTCGAGAAAACACCACCTGGAGAGAGAGAGAGAGAGAGAGAGAGAGAGAGAGAGAGAGAGAGAGAGAGAGAGAGAGAGAGAGAGAGAGAGAGAGAGAGAGAGAGTTTACAGCAGGTCTTGTTGAGGTCTGGTCTTCTGGTATGTGGATCCATTCAGGGACTTTGGACTGACAGCAGTCAGTCAGAAGGACAACGCTCGTATAACTGACTAAGATGTACGAAACAACGACGGCGGTCTGCGAAGCATAAGATGAAAGAACAAAATCCCAGAGTTTAAGGTGAGACAGCTGAGTGTGTGATACAGTTCATCAGGCTGTGTGATCAATAAATAAAGAGAAGATGAAGATGAACACACTGGAGGAAGACGAGAGGAAGCAGCCTGTTAGTCAGCAGTCAGCTGAGGAAATCGCTGCTCTGATTCAGGGCTGTCGCACCATGGGTCCCCTCCAAGGGTCCCCTCCAAGGGTCCCCTCCAGGGGTCCCCTCCAAGGGTCCCCTCCAGGGGTCCCCTCCAAGGGTCCCCTCCAGGGGTCCCCTCCAAGGGTCCCCTCCAAGGGTCCCCTCCAAGGGTCCCCTCCAAGGGTCCCCTCCAGGGGTCCCCTCCAAGGGTCCCCTCCAAGGGTCCCCTCCAGGGGTCCCCTCCAAGGGTCCCCTCCAGGGGTCCCCTCCAAGGGCCAGCTGTAATATAAGACTATATAAATATGTCTACTCTTCATCTTATTACATAATTGCCTCTGCATTTGATTATTAATAGTTTTAGTAATAATTTAATAACCAGCTCTGAAAGCAGAAGTCTGGGAAAATACTTACAAGCACAAATATTGTACAATTTATTAAAAAAATAGTTCATTAAATATACATGCTTGTGCATCATATTTTTTTTATATATAATTTTTATATATATAAATATATATATATATATATATATATATATAAATATATATATATATATATATATAATATATATATATATATATATATATATATAATATATATATATATATATATATATATATATATATATATATATATATATATATATATATATATATATATATATATATATATAATATATATATATATATATATATATATATATATATATATATATATATATATATATATATATATATATATATATATATATATATATATATATATATATATAAATATATATATATATATATATATATATATATATATATATATATATATATATATATATATATATACCTTAAGCTCAAAACCAAAATACACAGTTCTCATACAACCTGTGACTGGAAGTTACCGGCAGTGAACCTGAACTTTATCCAGCAATATCTTTGTCAATTTTACTGCTAATAAAACGAGAACGCACCGATGAAAAGCTGAAAACCTCGCCTTTTTAAAGGTGTACTGGTTGTCACTCTATCGTGAAGGTAATGGGGTGACCTTTGACCCTGAACCGACCGCGCTCCTTTTATTTGGTTTTCACATTTTTCTCAGGTCAGATCTGTGATGCTCTGACATCTGATCAGCTTGAACACGACTCGGATGTCATCGTGTAGCTGCTCCTCTATGAGAGAAATCAGCGACTCTGCCGGTGCAGGTTTCAGCTTTAGTTTCCCAGAGTTCAGACACAGTTATACCACTAATACCTGTTCACACGACCTGCCCTGACCTCAGCTGGTTGTCCCAAACGGGGCCACGGCTTTCACCCCCGACACCACCACACACACAACACACACACACACACACACACACACACACACACACACACACACCCACACACACACACACACACACACACACACACACACACACACACACACACCTTGCCCAGGGCGGTGTACTCCACTGCGATCTCACTGAGGAAGAAGTAGACGTAGTTGCCGTAGTCGATGGCGTGCAGGAAGTGAGGCTCTGCAGAGAGAAGATGACGATTATGGATTTCAACTGTTTTCAAGGTAAAACTCTCCTCATGTCCTATTTCACATCTTCAACACCATCCAGCTCTCGTTGGCTGATGTACTGATTTTTCACCTTCATCGCCTGCTTTACTTTACAGTTACTGGGGCAGTAGCTCAGTCCGTAAGGAGTTGGGTTAGGGAGGGGGGGGTACCGGGTCAAATCCCCCAAGGGAGAAAAACAAATGGGGGCTGGGAAAAAAAAAAAAAACTGCCTATTTACCTCTGGGGAATGAGGGGGGGCCCCGCAGGAAAGAACCAACCCCACCACAAGTTAGGGGGGGCTTAGCAGGACCCCCCCCCCCTTAACTTTCATATATAAAATATAATTTATATTTATAAATAAAAATTAAAAATTAAATTTTCTCCATTGAAGATAAAAATAATAATTTTTTTTCTTTTGCTTTACTTTTCCCAGAATGCAGTTCGAAACGGAGACCAAATATGGGCTTGTTATGGTCCTCTTATGGTCGTCGTGGGGTTCATCAGACTGGGGCCTGGTACACAGTGGGCTTTCACAGCAGAATCAAATCACCGGCGCTCACAGATAAAGATAAAAAAAACAATACATAAAGACTATTTCTTAGTTTATTCTGGGAAAAAAAAAAGCTAAAGCTTTCAGCTAAAACACATCAGTGTGATCATACAGAATAATGTGGTAGGATGTATGATTTCAACTAACTTATTTAAACTCTATGATAAACTTTAAGGTAAATATTGGGGTAATCTGGAGGTGATTCCCCCAAAAAAATTCAATAGATTACTTACTAATTATCACCTGATTACCATGAAATTTGTGGACCTGTAAAATTAAGACTTTCTGTATGTTCTCAGAAAATTGTGCACAGAAGTAGGTTGGGTCACATGTTAAGTTAAGGTTAAGGTAAGGCATCTTCTTATAAAGACAAATGTCGGGGGGTATTGGTGGAAGTATAGCGAGCATCTTATTTTACAAACACTACTTCCTCTTTGTTCCAGACTTTTACTGTGAAGGGAAAACATGTTCTTGGTCTCACCTGAGCGTTACACGGCCGTTATACGGCCCGCGGGCCGGAACCGGCCCTCGTGACGCTTACAGATGGTGATAGAGTGAGATATTAGTGTATATTATGATATTACAGAGGCACTGAGAGACACCCTGCAGATGTTTTGTTTCTTCACAACTACAGTCGCTGTTGATGCTGTTGGGACACGTGTGTCAGATGCACCA
This sequence comes from Pterois miles, assembly GCA_947000775.1. NCBI lineage: Eukaryota > Metazoa > Chordata > Actinopteri > Perciformes > Scorpaenidae > Pterois > Pterois miles. The sequence continues at coordinate 27,905,213 of CAMQGK010000638.1, forward strand.
CACATAACGAACTGAACTACGAAGCCTGTTTTTGATTTCAAGTTTCAGATCTTTAAAGAGTCCAACACGTCTCTTTCTGTACATTATAAGACCTAAACGTCCATATCTACGTCACACGAGAGCAACTGAACCAGGTAACAGCTAAGATAAGTGCTGCGTTGAGTATGTGTCATCTCCGCGGTCACCGACCTCGGAGCCACTTGGAGTCGTACTTGACGGTCCGGAGGACGGGTCTGCCGTCTCCCAGACTTCTGTAGATGACGGCGTCGCTGGCCAGGAAGTCCGTCATGGTGGCCGAGTAGAAATCTCCCCCTGAGGATCAGCAACAACAACCTGAACTCGTCTCAGATGCTTTAAGTTAAGGATTTACCTTAAAATATCCCCATGTTAAGAAGCACTTCTGTTAGGGTTGTACAGTGCAGATCAGGATGGATGTCTTTGTAGTTTTACTGCAGTTAACTGTCTAACTATTGTAGTAGACGTGTACTGGCCTTCAATAATCTGTAAATATCTACATATTCCTTATAGCTGCATTATGCACACTGGTGGAAAGTAACTAAGTACATTTACTCAAGTACTTAAGTACCAATTCAAGGTACTTGAAGTGTTTTCATTTCATGCAGCTTAATATTTGACCTCCACTACATCTCAGAGATAAATACAGTACATTTTACTCCACTGCATTTACCTGCAGTTACATAATCTTATTAATTAACATTTCCTTGGTTGTTAACAGTAAACCAGTTATTAACAAAGTGTAATTTATTATCAAATTACCATTTATAAATGATGGTTAATATAAAGTGTTACACAGTATTTTACTTAAGTAAGTTTTGAATGTAGGACTTTTACTTGTAGTGGAGTATTTTCACAGTGTGGTAGTACTTCTACTGCAGTAAAGGATCTGAATACTTCCGGTGTATGGAGTACATCACTGCTGTACTGCTGTACAGGGGATCATGCTGCCAATAAATCTTTCAGTCTCACTAATGATTCATGTCATAAATATCACAATATGTCTGCAGCTAATAACCATAAATCCATTAAAAAATGAGAGCGTGATGATTTTGACTCACCAGCAAACAGTCCGACGTTGGACTGACCCGACTCGAAGGGACACCGAGCCTGACCGACCACCTCCTCCCCGACCTGCTCCAAGGACGTCATCTGAGGGGAAACACACCAGACATGGTTGAGTTTGACGTGGTAACGTCATTCACTGCCTCCGCCATGACGTCACTGAGCTGCAGCTCTTCATCACCGCTGGATGATCATATTCACAGGACAGGGAGGATAATCAGCTGTCACGGTTCAATGTTAGCTGCTCCATAAGAAACAATATGACACAATACAACAAAGATATGAAACAATACAATCAAGACACAATATGACATGATACAATAAAGATACAATACTATACAATCAAGATACAATACTATACAATAAAGATACAATGTAATACAATCAAGATACAATACTATACAATAAAGATACAATACTATACAATAAAGATACAATACTATACAATAAAGATACAATGCTATACAATAAAGATACAATGCTATACAATAAAGATAGTATACAATATGATACAATAAAGACATGATGCGATAAAGGTTTCATGTGAGTTTAGCTGCTCCATATCGCCCCCTAATGCTTAGTTGTAACACAGTCGCTCCGATATTTGTCACTTGAATTTCCCTCTGGGGATTAATAAAGGTTCATCTTATCTTATCTTATTCCCAGTGCCAATAAATATCATCTAACTTGTGAGCGCAGCGTCACAGAAACCGTCTGTAACCAACGCACACGTTGGAGGCGAGGGTCCGTTCATCGCTGCATGCAACTTTAATTCAACCTATTTCTGCATTCATTCAAAATATTCTAGCATTTAGCAAATCGCTAACACATGCTACCACAACTCACTCCCAAAAACCTCCAGAGCTTCTTAATATTTCTGTTTACTGGCATTTAGTTCTCAGAATTGTACAAAATGGTTTTCAATGAAGAGTTTTATTGAAGGATGCAATAACGGATGCGTTCTGTCAGTTTGAACTGACTGAACGATCTGATTTTACCTCCAAATGTCACCGTTATAAATGCTGCTGGAGAGCAGGCCGAAAGATTTTCTGTTCTGATCCATTTCTGGGAAACTTTCACTAATAAAAACATCTCCAAGAGTCAAAAGAGCTCCTTCACAGTGCTGAGCTGTCACAAATCAGCCGACTAATCAACTAAATGACGTTAGTAGTTCAGTTTGAGTGATGAAGTGATTTCCAGGCTGGTAGCTTCCTGCCGTTAACACGTCATCCTGGAGAGACTCGATCTGCCATAAATCAGTTTCATGTTTCTCACCGTTTCCTGCCGTCATGTTAAATAAAGTCTTGACTTGTTTTCTGCTGTGACTCTGAAATCAGTGATTACTGCGTCCTGGATCAGCGCAGAGGTTGAAGTGCAGCTAAATGTCATCTTACTCACTAATACAGAAATCTCACAGTGCCACTATAAAGCAAGTATCACAGCACTGATGAATAATAATAACCTCAATATAAAAGCATGAACTTCACGTCCGCTTCAGACAGCAGGACTCTATTAAAGTGGAATTTTCTTTAATTAAACACATCTCATTTTAATCTGTGTTGCAGTAACGCGAACTGGCCGCTTCGGCGCTGATTACCTGTGAAACTGCAGCATGTTGAGTGTTTAAAATAAATTAAATGACTTCCTGGCCTTTAAGAAGTACAAGCTGATTTTATTTTGGTTATCAATCAATAAAACGAGAGCAGCAGCATCACAGTTTTCCCCAAACTCTTCAGAAACAGAAGGCAAAGCTCCTCGTCTGCTGGTAAACTTGTTGTTTTTCTTGCCGCCGGAGGTTTCAAAGCGCAGGAAGCTTCAGCTAAACGGGGTCAGCGTCTGTCAATCAAAAACTTGCAGCGCCACCGCGAAAAAAAGGAAACCAGGGAACGGCGACGCTGGATTGACACCTGAAATTGTGGCTTTTGCCGCAGTGTTGTGTTTGGAGGTGACGAGGCGTCTCGAGCTGCCTGACACTTTCAATTAGGAGTCAAACGAGAGCCGGCGGAATGAAAGTCATTTCAACGCCGTTACCGCCGCCGCCGCGCCCCGTCTCTCTGCTCATTAACCCGACGTTAGTGACGACGTGTTTGAGAGGATAATGGGACAGGTTAGCTAACGCACAAACACACAATGTGAAGACTGACTTGATCAAGAACACACAAACACACACAGCGAGCACACAAGGTTATATTTAATCTGCAGCTACACAGCTCCCCTTATTACAATGAATGATAAACCTCAGCAGTAAGTTAGTACTCAACACATTCAGAGGTAAAATAAACAGAGTATGATTATAATGTACACAGGAAATATTAGACACACAAAACCGAACCGTTCAATGACGTAGAAACCGAACGGCGGGCTTGGTGAACCGTTACGCCGCTAGAAAATATACTGATATCAATAGAAGAAGGTGAAATATCAGCATGTTTGTTTGTGTGTTATTTAGATCGGGGTCCCCGACCACCGGGCTGCGGACCGGTACCGGTCCAGGGGTCATTTCAGGTCGCACAGAAAGAATATGTCATTGATTATTAGATGTTTTTTTTAAATGCCCAGATACATCCGTCTCTGCCTCTTGACACATTTCCAGATGCTCGCCTCGGTCACGTGGTACGTTACCCTGAAAATGAAGCCCAGGAGCAGCAAAAATGATTAAAGACAGATGTCTTTGGAGAGCTTCTTTGGAGACGACTTCCAAGAAAATGAAGGCTGCATTTAAAAGACGATATCAGGAGTCCTACAGGTGATTATCACGCTCCAAGCCCGCATAATATGAGACGACAGGCCAGAAAATGAGGCGATGAAGCCTCCAAAACTGTAAAAGGCCTTAAAAGTGTGTTTCAGACAACAACTCTGTCGGCGTTCTGGATTCAAATCAAGGCAGGAGACCCTGAGATCACCAAAAAAACACGAAACACTGAAAACCCTGCTTCCATTTCAACATCCCATCTTTGTGGAGCCGGGTTTTCTGCAGCGACAGCGACCAAAACTAAATTAGAGTAGACGGGACATTACTCCTCGATGAGACCGGCTCGTTGCAGAGACACAAGCTCAGGGCTCCCGCTAATTCAGCGTAATGGTGAGTTGGGTTTTTGACGCGCTTTATAGTTGTTTTTACAGCGGTGGTATTTTATTTCGTCGTGTTTATCCTCCACACCTTGAAGGCCGGTCCGGTTGGCTACTGCTGGACTAGATGATGATTAAATCTGTCTCTGCACAGACCCTCTATTTATCAAGGGGTGCTTTTATTCTGAAAAAATAACCAATGTATCCTCCAACAACGGTTTATAAAATATCTTACTAAAAGTTATTTCTCATTTTTTGTGTTGGTGTTGCAACACAAATTTACAAATTTAATTCAGTATCTTAGTATTTTACAGTATATAGGAAGAGATATGAAGAGGGAAAAGGGGGAAGTGAAGAAGGAGAAGAAGAAGAGGACGAAGAAGAAGAAGAAGCAGAAGAAGAAGAAGAAGAAGAAGAAGAAGACTGACTGTTGTGAACGTGTTGCATCAGGTGTAAGTTTCCTGTCATTACATGCATACAGTTTTTTCAAAATAAACTTCTGACTTGGTGGTTTGAGTTAAAATAACGGCAGTAGTACGGCAGTTACCGGACAAATAAGTCAACGTTGACTTCTGTTTCACGGGACATGACCTGCTGACTCCTGGTGACCGTCTGGTCTGGACCTCCTCCCTACATGGTTGTTGCTATTGACGACGATCACTACGACTGACTGGACTGACGATACCGAACAGTCGCATGATTAACGTCTGACGTAGCAAAATAAGTCAACATTACTTTTTGTTTGACATGAGACACGAACAGCAATCTCCTGGTTGAAAGTCCTGTGTTTGTTGGACCCGTCCACCTTCCCCCTTCACCTCGGAGTTAGATGAAATCCCGGTACGTCACATACTGTCGTTAAATGCCGCCTCCGTACGTCATTTTCCGATGCCGAGCAGCGCTGACCAAGCGAGTAAAGTTTAAACTGTGGCACCGCCTGCTGCCGTCTGACCTCCGATGCTCCTAAAGTACAGCTATTAAGGTAAGGACGGCTTTGCTGTGAATTTTACACTCGGCGGCTCACGTTACCGCAGTCTTGGAAAGGGAGGAGAGAGCAGGACTGCTGGTGGCAGTCTGAAACCAGTAAATCCTGTAACAGCAATGAACATCAGTGGGTACTGAGCTGGAGACGCGGTCTTAATTAATGGGTAAAAACAGGGTAAAGTGGGTATATGACGCCTCTCTGGGACGCTGAGTAGCTCACAGCAGTTTGTCTACCTTGTAGTTTCGGCAGGTGGGGTTGAAGGCGTTGGTTCCGCAGGCGAACAGCGTCTCGTCGTTCCGCGGCACCAGCACTTTGACGTAGTTGTAGCACTCATCCTGCAACACAAACAAACCGTCATCACCCTCATTCACCACATAATGATGAAAACCCTTATCTTATCTCTTCAAAGGGTGAAATGTGTTTAACAGAAACCGTGAGAGGGTTTCTAATTTTATCTTCAACGTCGGTGAACTCTAAAGAAAAACAGGATCGATGCTGCTCGTCTGTCACGTCTGTCGGGGATGAAACGTTTTCTAAAAATAGTTTAAAGAGTCTCAGCTGGTAACAACAACTAACTACACGCCTGAGCTCATCTCAAACCATCTACAGACACTGGAGTTAAACTACAGGAAGAGACGTGAAGAGGGAAAAGGAGGGAGTGAAGAAGGAGGAGGAAGAGGAGAGAAGAAGAAGAAGAAGAAGAAGAAGAAGAAGAAGAAGAAGAAGAAACTCACGCTGTTCTTCCCTCTGACCGTACACTTGCTGACGTCTTTGGATCGCCACGTCAGCTTCTGAAACAGGAAGAAGGTTGGAGATGAGATATGAATATTAACGCTCAGGTGAGGAGCAGTCTGAGTCATATCTGAGTTCGTCCATGAACCTGACGGAGCAGACGTCATAAACTCGGCTCAGAGAGTCGTGAGGTTCAACACGTCTGCTTTTATCACATATAACAATAATCCTGATGAGACGTATGTCCGTTAGAGAAAGGAGGTGGAGGCTGCTCGGTTGCCATGGAAACGGCTCAGCCGTCACCACCTGAACTTGGACCACGTGAAGACAGGTGGTCATTTCCAGCTCTGCACTTGGCTGCCATGGAGACGACTGTCGTCACCTGACCTTAACCTCAATGAAAACTCAACAGCAGCAGCGACGCGTTGCGTTTGCTGGTTTCACCGTAGCGCGGTGATGCCACAGCGTCCTCCACTTCCTCCACGTCAGGCTCTTTATCCTCTCAGCACGTTGAGACGGGTTGATGTTGGACGTTTACCTGTCAAACTTCACCAAAGCTGAATTGAACTGACGTTGATTTACGTTGCAACAGATGAACCCATTATGCTGCATTTATGGTACGTGGTAGTTACGGTGATGACCAGTTTCTGATGTGTAAATGGCGTCTACGTATACATCCATGTTGCTCTTACGAATGGGAAACAAAAAAAACAAACAAACATGGATGCCTCGCATCCCTATTTCCCCGTATTTTGCCCAGAAAGGCCTGATGTAGCGGTGCATGCTATCCAGTCATACTAACATTAGAACGTCATAGCGTGCGCCTCATATCGGAAAATACGGGATGAAACTTACTGGCTGGCAAACGTTAACAAGCTAACTTTACGTTAATAGCAGGGCTGTCAAAGTCAGTTAATGCATATTCATTTTAACTCAGAATTTCACTAATTTCTTTAACACATGACATTTTTAGGGCTCAGTGTTAGTTAGACTGAAGATCCTGGTATTATATGAAACTAGAGAACCCGACGAATCCATCGGTACCAACCAGGTTATACCAGGTTGTCAGGCTCTGATTGGAGCAGATTGTTGATGCTAAAGTCAGAACCTGGGAGGGTTTCTGGACAATATCTGTCATTGATTAGTGTTGTTGACTGATTTCCAGTAATAAATATATACATACATTTGCATAAAGCAGCATATTTGTCCACTCCCATGTTGATAAGAGGATTAAATACTTGATAAAACTCCCTTTAAAGTGCATTTTGAACAGGTAAAAAATGTGAGATTAATCACGATTATGTCTTCGTTGACTGACAGCATTCACCTCATACATCATGACACACTGCCCTACCCTACACGACAGTACGAGTTGTTTTTAATAATAATAATTAATAATACTAATAAGTTTTGAGGTATTGCCCACCGTAGTTAGAAGTGAAGCTGCAGTTCAGCAGGTGAGGATGTTGAACTTGAGCAGAACAGGAGTTCATAATAAAACCTTTCTTTAGAGGAGGATATACAGAGAGAGGACATGATGCTGCCCTCACATCCGATCACTGATAACGACAGTAACATCTCACATCAAAGAGCCGCTGTGGGCCATCCCACAATGCACCGGGAGGCCCATTACTGTCAGCCGCCACCCTGTGACCTCCTCTGTTTGATGAAGAGGAGGTGTGACGATCAAAGGAAGCCTGTCCTTTGTGTTGGAGCCGCTGTAGTTTTGTTCTGCCGCTCTGATATCGTCAGCGTGAGGAAAGAGGAGATTTCGCTGCGATAGTCAGCCGTCAGGTTTGATGCTGCTGTCGATGCTCAGAGGGAAAGATCCCCTCTAACGCTGAATCAGAGAGGAGCGCTGATGTTCATTCAGAGTAGTCAGTTCAAATGTTAAAGAAAACTAAATATGAATGTGACAGGAAGGAGTCTGAGCTGACCTCTGACGCCTAGGAGTCTAGTTCCTCTTTAAAGCTGCCTTGTCTCCTACAAATCAGCCGTGTCTAGAAGGTAACCTGCAAACTGCAAGACTTCCCCATTTTCCAACTCTTGGATTAACCTTCGAGACACAACCCTAAAAAATACATTCCCACAACAAGATTGCATTGTGAATTACATTTCAAGGTTAAATTACGTTGTTTTTTGACGCGTTTCTAATGACAGTCTGCGGGACTCGTGAATGGGTCCAACAAACACAGGACTTTCAAAAGGAAACCACAGTGTGTGTCGTGTGAAACTAAACCTAATAATGACTGATTTTACTTTACGTCTGTAGCTTCATAACATAATTTTAAGCCAAATCATGATGTTTGTTTACTAAACCTATCCAAGTATTTTTTTTTAATTTTGGGTTTTGTTTCAGTTCACAACGTGTGTTTCACCCTCTGAGACCACCTAGACCAGTTTTAGTCTCTTTTAGGGGTTCAGCGGGTCTTTAGGGGGTCCAGGGGTCTTTAGGGGAAATAGTTAGTCAACAGTAGATGTCACATTGAAGTGGTGAAAATCATCTGAAAGCTGGAAACCTGAAGATTAATTTGAGATGCAGCTCAGCTCTGTGGGTCAAGATGATCTAGTCATAAATCAGAAATAAACATGAATTAATTCAAATATATCATGAAAGTGTATAAGGGTTTACAACATTATGATAGAAGTATATGATGTCCATCCTCATGTTCTATTATGTCTCATAAGATGCTGCAGCAAATTAACCATTTTTATTTATCAAGAATTGCTAAAAATGATCAATAATCCCTCCAAAATACCACATTAAGACATCAAGACCCCGAGGAAGAACAGAGAAAAAGACACGATGAGATCTGGGATCAGAAACTTCTGACATTGAGATTTCTGCAATTTTCAGCGACTGGATGGGGATCACTTAGAAACCCCCTGATAGTCAGTGTAGCTAGGAAAGCTAGGAAAGTAGTAGTAGTAGTAGTAGTAGTAGTAGTAGTAGTAGTAGTAGTAGTAGTAGTAGTCAGTGTAGCTAGTAAAGCCCTCCATCCTCTGACTGTTCTAGGTCTCTAGTTACCAGGATGTAGTAGTAGTAGTAGTAGTAGTAGTAGTAGTAGAGATCACCACAGGTCATTTTATACAGTGATCAATGAAATGGCTCCTATGGGGACTAACATCATCACACATGGATCCAGTTGGACTCATTGGATCCACCAGAGTCTCAGCTTTACTCTGAGACCCAGTTTATGGGACTATCATAAAGTGGACATGTCTGTAAAGGGGAGACTGGTGGGACCCAGAGAACCCATTTACATTCACACATCTGGAGGTCAGAGGTCAACGGACCCTTTGAAAATGTCTATATCAGTTTTTCCAAAATGCCAACATGTAAGTTTGGAGCGTTATTTCACCTCCTTGGTGGGACCTGGTTGGTACCGATGGATTCAACAGGTTTTATCTGATATCTGTAGCTTCACTAAAACTAAAAGTCGACCTGCTGCAGCCTCTGAAACAGTTAAAATCAGTCTCAGGGGATTAAAGCTTAATCCATAAAATACACTTTCCTCAAAACGAACTGCAGTCAAGTTTTATCGGAATGTAATTTTTAGGCAACAGTTGCTTTAAAATTGATATTTTTATACAAACAATGTATGAAATGCTACAGAAAACAAAGTGAAAGGCGTCTCTAGTAGTGCTTGTGTTTTATACTCATGGTCTCACGAAGGAAAACGTGCCGGTCAGTGTTTGAACATGGAGCTGTGGTTGGACAGATACTTCACCCACAGCACATGCTGTCCTGTAAGGAATGGATGTCAGTGTGTTTATTGGCTGTCATGTAACATTAGCATGGCCGTCTAACGGGCTGAGCAGCATCATAGCATTACATCGAAGGTTACGTCAGTACATTACTGCGTTATTGAACTGTGTGGGCGTCAGAGGTCAGCTGCTCTGTCCTGATCTTTATTGGATTTAAGAGTGTTTACCTGACAACACTGTGTCTAACTCATTGATTAATCTTCATCCTCTTTGCTTTTCTTTACTTCTGTCTGAAATCAATGAGCCATTCTTTCAAAATGACTCAAAGATGAGAGAAAAATGATTGAAGTGGCTGGTTTGTGGCTGTTATCACTGTCAAACTGCATAAACGCAGAGCTGAAATGGAAATGATCATGTTGTCTTTGATTCTGTGGCTTCAAACCCAGAAATGTAAAAAACCCAAAAGAAACTGTTTAATTTTACTCACCAGCTGAGGGACGAACTGCTCTGAAGCTTTCGTCAGGTTCACTGCAAACACGTGATCCCTGAAAAGTTCAACACACAAATAAATATAACACATTCACTCCTGTTATATTTATTTATGCGTATAATAAATGTTCTGGCTGCTTAAATCCACTTTCAGAAGCTTCTCCGTATAATAACATGTCTGTCCGTGTCTTTTACTAGTTTAGGATTCAGACCTAATCTACTTCTGAAGTTGGTGATTTACTACGTTTCCCAGAATGCCTCTGAACCCCCCTGAAAACGCTTCATTACAAGCAACAGAGGAACAGACGAAGACACTAAACTGCTGAAAAAATAAATTCAGATCAGATCTGATTAGCTGATCCAACAAATATGATGGGTGCACTGAAAACTGTGGGCCAATACTGATACCGATGTTACGAAAATCAATGATATGCAAAACAGCATTATGTAAAACATTATGAAAACAATGTTATGTAAAACAAAGTTATTCATAACATTTCGCAAAACAAGATTAAGCAAAAAAAAGTTACGGAAAACAACGATATGTAAAACAACATTGTATAAAAAGTTATGCAGAACATTTCGTAAACATCTCAAAACATTACGTAAAAGTTACATAAAACAACATTATGTAAAACATCATGCAAAACAACGTTATGTAAAATGAACTTACATAAACAACCTCATGTAAAACGTTACGCAAAATGTTACACAAACAGGTTACGCACAACAACGTTGCACAAAATGTTACACAATATAACATTACGCCAAGCTAGGCTATGTAAAACAACGTAACATAAAACATTACGCAAAACAACGTTAAACAAATCAGTATTAGGTAAAACAACGTAACCGTAAAATGATGCAAAACGACAGATGCACATCGGCAAATGTCATCGTATTTGCCGTGAGGCTGATGGCAGTAAACAAGGCGCATCCCTAAACAATAACACAAGCACCGCAAACTCAACGTTGATCCAGATGCAGACTTCAAACTAAACTGATGAATCCTAGCTGTGTATTTCAGGCGGCTTCGGAGGACGTCAAACATACGATATTTACCAGAACAAAGACTACTGGTTGTATTTTGTTCACCATCTATGCTGATATTTGTCAATATTTCCTCCAATTTACATGATTAATAGTCATTTTCAGTAACCATCTAAATAGCTTAGTAGGAATATTGTCATTTTTTTTACAACAGAATATTTTGTGCATGTAAGCGTAAAACATCCGGATGGTGTTTTGGTAGAGACGAAGCTGAAAGCTCGTGGACGAGACGTCTCATGTACTTTAATGAGTTCGCTGACTGACCTGGCAGCGATGTACAACATGTGGTTGATGCGTAACAGCCTCTGGAAGTCCAGACCCAGACGCAGAGTGTCGTTGTCCTGAAGCAAACCCTGGAAACCTGGAAACTGGTACGACTCTGCAGACAGAGGGACAACACAGGACCATCAGACGATGATCTTAATCACTTATAAGGCTCTCTGTGAGCCTGCACCTACACCTACACCTCCCTAACACCACGAGCAACCACCCAGGACATCCAGCCTCCACCCGCTGGCTCCATAAAGAACTGTATAACTGAAGATAAGATAAGATAAGATGAGATAAGAGAAGATAAGAGAAGCCTGGAACAATCTCCCCCATCAGGTCAGATCTGCTGAGTCTGTCGATGCTTTCTAAAAATCCACTCATTTAAGTTTTTAACTGATTAAGATATTTAATCATGATTACTCAGTTGATTGTCCAAAGTTAATCACAATTATTGGCAAAATTTAAGTTAAGACGTTTGGATGTTACTTACACTCCTTCTCTACAAGCTAGTATGACATCGTCTGCACCAGTGGATTCCTTACGTTACCATAAAACAACGTCATGCAAAACAATGTTACGCAAAACAGCGTTATGCAAAACAACATTGTGCAAAGTGTTACACAAATCAACGTTACACAAAACTTTATGCAAAACAATGCACCTTTTGCACAACTAAGCAATGTGGCACAAAACAACATTACGCAAGATAACATTCTCCAAAAAATATTACACAGAATGACACTGTGCGTAACAACGTTACACAAAACAACGTTACACAAAACAACGTTACACAAAACAACGTTACACAAAACAACGTTACACAAAACAACTTTACGTAACATGTTATATCTAAAACAATGTCACGCAAAACCACGTTACCGGTGCAAAAATGATGCATTGAGTCTACTCACGCTCCGAGGTGACCACGTTGATTGGCTCCAGGTCTTTGGGGAAGGGCGTGGTCGAATCGGACTCGGACAGGAAACAGGACGCCAGGACGAGCAGCAGCAGCGTCGCTGGCCGCCGCCACGGCGACCAGCTGGTCAGAGCCATTTCGTAGGAGAGAGAGAGGGGAGGAGGAGGGGGCGGGGCTTGATGATGTCAGCAGGTCATGATGGGCGTCGGCTGTGAGGAAACAGAGAGAGAGAGAGAGGTTAGAGTGTGTGTTATGTCTCCCAGGTGATCCTCCTGTCTGCCGCTCCACATTATGAGGGATTAGCATTTAGCCTCTCAGCTAGCCTGTTATTAACCTGCCGGGTCACACAGCAAAGCCTGCAATCAATTACAAGGATTAGCATTAGCTTAGCCATGTTGTTGATGTTGACAGCGTGCGTGCCCACACACACACACACACACACACACACACACACACACACACACACACACACACACACACACACACACACACACACACACACACACACACACACACACACACACACGTAACATCAAATAAAACTAATCAATATACAGTTATAGTTTGAGGATATTGATTTCTACAAACTTCATTAAAAATCACTTTTCATTATTCTTCTTCATCAGATGAAATGCATCTGCAAAAATCTAATCTATTTAATTTTTTAATCTCAAATATGGACATTTATCTTACTTAATAACAAAGAAGACACAGAAGCTATAAAATGAGATATTAAGATATTAATCTTTGGGATATTCCAGCTCTGTGGAGCATTTTCCTGGAAACAACAAAACACAGTCAATAAAACCATTTATGTCAGACGTTTTAAAGTTGGTGTGTGCAGCCACCAGTCACCTGACAGGAAGTGAACTGACTGCTTGGACAGAGCTGTTGCCATAGCAACAGGATATAATCAAAAGGTCTAATCAGAGAGTAGCTGCCACGTTGTGACATGACCACTGTCACCGTTCAGACGTCCAGGTGTGAACGACGTCTGGGACAATGAGACGAAGTGTCTCTAATGAGGCCGACATGAAGACACTTTCTCTGCAAGGTGAGTGTGTGTGTGTGTGTGTGTGTGTGTGTGTGTGTGTGTGTGTGTGTGTGTGTGTGTGTGTGTGTGTGTGTGTGTGTGTGTGTTCATTAGTCCGGGCAGTTTGTCTCTCTGAATGAGAATCGACATCAGGGCTGCTTTGGGCTCCGAGCAACAAATTAATGATTTAAGGGATAGAAAACACACACAGTCGTGTACTTCTGTCATTGTGAGGACATATATTGACATAATGCATTCTCTAACCCTTTACCCTAACCTTAACCATCACAAATAAATGCCTGACCCCAACCCTTACCCTAAACCTAACCCTAAACCTAACCCTAAATCTAACCCGGACCTTAAAACCAAGTCTGAACCTTTGGAGGTCCTGGAGGACTACAAACTGAAACCTGCTTTCTTTAAATCTCAAAACAGAAGGTTTGATTAATTAAGACTTAATACAAGTTGATTACTCTGAACACCACTGACCGCTTGTTTTCTGTGGCATCAGAGCTTCATCTGATGAGGAGGAGGAGGAGGAGGAGGAGGAGGAGGAGGGAGGCAGTGATGATACTTTCAGATAAGACGAGAGGGAAGAAGAGAGAGGAAATCGAGGCATTCATCCCAATCACCACGTTTATATCGTGATGCTCAAAGTGACAACTGGGAGGAAAAGATGACAGTTGTTTTTCCTCTTTTAGTTCATTTAGACCAAAGAAGAGGAGGAGGAGGAGGAGGAGGAGAGCTCTGGGACCGCCTCTCTCCTTTTCATTTGTCGCTGGGTATGACAGAAGGAGGCAGGAGAGGTGAGGAGACGACAGCGAGGAGGTGATGAAAGAGGAGATGAGAGGAGAGAGTGTCACCTTCATGTTTCCTTCTCCTCTGCTTTGTCATTGTGTGACATAATGAGGAGGAGGAGGAGGAGAAACAAGAGGAGGAGGAAGAGGAGAGACAAGAGGAGGAGGACAGACAAGAGGAGGAGGATAGACAAGAGGAGGAGGAGGAGGAGGAGAGACAAGAGGAGGAGGAAGAGGAGAGACAAGAGGAGGAGGAAGAGGAGGAGAGACAAGAGGAGGAGGAGGAGGAGGAGAGACAAGAGGAGGAGGATAGACAAGAGGAGGAGGAGGAGGAGGAGAGACAAGAGGAGGAGGAAGAGGAGGAGAGACAAGAGGAGGAGGAGGAGGAGGAGAGACAAGAGGAGGAGGAAGAGGAGAGACAAGAGGAGGAGGACAGACAAGAGGAGGAGGAGGAGGAGGAGAGACAGGAGGAGGAGAGACAAGAGGAGGAGGAGAGACAAAAGGAGGAGGAGGAGGGACAAGAGGAGGAGGAGAGACAAGAGGAGGAGGAGAGACAAGAGGAGGAGGAGGAGGAGGAGAGACAAGAGGAGGAGGAGAGACAAGAGGAGGAGGAAGAGGAGGAGAGACAAGAGGAGGAGGAGAGACAAGAGGAGGAGGAAGAGGAGGAGAGACAAGAGGAGGAGGAGAGACAAGAGGAGGAGGAAGAGGAGGAGAGACAAGAGGAGGAGAGGAGACAAAAGGAGGAGGAAGAGGAGGAGAGACAAGAGGAGGAGAAGAGACAAAAGGAGGAGGAAGAGGAGAGACAAGAGGAGGAGGAAGAGGAGGAGAGACAAGAGGAGGAGGAGAGACAAGAGGAGGAGGAAGAGGAGGAGAGACAAGAGGAGGACGAGAGACAAGAGGAGGAGGAAGAGGAGGAGAGACAAGAGGAGGACGAGAGACAAGAGGAGGAGGAGAGACAAAAGGAGGCGGAAGAGGAGAAACAAGAGGAAGAGGAGGAGGAAGAGGAGGAGAGACAAGAGGAGGAGAAGAGGCAAAAGGAGGAGGAAGAGGAGGAGAGACAAGAGGAGGAGGAGGAGGAGGAATAAGTCTGTTTTAAACTCAGGTATCATCAGATCTGCTAACAGCATCTAAACGACGACTGAAGACAGAGAACCAATCAGATTCCAGCTCTCTATTAACTATTATGTCTAATCTGTTATTAGTGAGTCTATTAACTAGCTCTAGGTCTCTAGTTACCAGGATGTAGTAGTAGTAGTAGTAGTAGTAGTAGTGGTAGTAATAGTAGTAGTAGTAGTAGTAAGATAAGATATTCCAGATAAGATATTCCTTTATTAGTCCCACAGTGGAGAAATTCAAAGTAGTAGTAGAGGCTGTGATTATCCTAGAGGTAGTAGTAGTAGTAGTAGTAGTAGTAGTAGAGGCTGTGATTATCCTAGAGGTAGTAGTAGTAGTAGTAGAGGCTGTGATTATCCTAGAGGTAGTAGTAGTAGTAGTAGTAGTAGTAGAGGCTGTGATTATCCTAGAGGTAGTAGTAGTAGTAGTAGTAGTATTATCCTAGAGGTAGTGGTAGTGGTAGTAGTAGTAGTAGTAGTAGTAGTAGTAGTAGAGGTCACCACAGGTCATTTTATACAGTGATCAATGAAATGGCTCCTATGGGGACTAACATCATCACATGGATCCAGGTGGACTCTTTGGATCCACCAGAGTCTCAGCTTTACACTGAGACCCAGTTTATGGGACTATCATAAAGTGGGCATGTCTGTAAAGGGGAGACTGGTTGGGACCCAGTGAACCCATTTACATTCACACATCTGGAGGTCAGAGGTCAACGGACCCTTTGAACAACATTCTTTCCTTATTAAAATTTAGCCCAGATTTGGAGCGTTATTTAATGTCCCACCCGACATGGTAGCATGGTAACCCTAACCCTAACCCTAACCCTAACCCTAACCCGGTTGGTACCGATGGATTTCTCTCTACGTCAGGATTTCTAGTTTCATATCATATCGGTAGCTTCACTCGGCCCTACAACTGAACCTGCTGGAGCTTCTGGGAGGCGGTAAAGTCGGTCTGGATCGCCTCCGGTCCTGCGGGTCTCTTAGGGTTCAGACTTTTTATTGATTTTCTCCTTTAATGAGCCGTTTTACAGTTTTCTGTCTCCACTCTTGTCTCTCAGCTCTGAACTTCTTCTTCACTTGTTATTTTGTGTTTTTCTTCTTGTTGTCCTGAAGCCGCTCGGTTTCTCGTCTCTCAAACCCAAACAGATTTAGTTTTTAATCGTCTCTCAGGGTTGTTCTGTCTCACCCACATGCCTCAGCTCAGCCTTCGTCACTCGTCATGAACAGAAGCTGAAACGGTGTGTTTCGTCTGAACGGAGCAGCTCGCCGAGATCCCGTCACTCAGCCTGGACTCATTTAGGTAATTGAAACATCTTGTTCTCCTCCTCGTCGTGGCGTGTTTTCTGCCTCCTGAACAAGATCTTCCTGCCTGGCGGGGACAATCTGTCATTTAAATGGCGGGACTAATCCGTCACACAGCGCTCAAACAGGAAGTTCACTTTCCCCGCGGAGCGTTACTCTGATTTATACTGTATAATAGGCTGATATTCAGATGAGATGATAAATCTGAGACTCTGGCGTCGTCCTCCCATCTGATGTCTGATCGATTACGCCCTCGCTGCAGGATCCATCAATATTACACAGCTTTCTGGGGGAGTTAAGACCTGAACACGTTTAACCCTCTACTGCCCACCAGGACCAGGAACAACTGATGCTACATTCAGACACATAAATATGACGACGTTAATGGACGTCTTTTTCTGAATGAACACCTGGTTGTAAAAACAGCTCCAAGTTCATGCAGATTACAAAACAGATATTTTAAAATAAGGTGTCGGCCGTCACAGCAGTGGTTGTACGAGAAAAGCTTCAGAAAGACGGCGGCACAGGATCAGCTGACAGCATCAGTTTGGTCTTTCTGTTTGGACACATCGTGGCGGAGTGAAGCATCATTTCAGGTACGTACAACAAACAACAAACAACGTGTGAGCCGAAGACGAAAAGTCCAGGTCCAGTAGTTGGGATGTGGAGATCTGGACAATATATCAGTTACTCATTTTCCACAGTATCGATACAGCAGTACCAGCTGGGTTTTCTGCTC